>CAUHTR010000655.1:0-88506 GCA_959609185.1 Schmidtea polychroa | reverse complement strand
TTAGGTCATTACACTATTACACCAAACACCACTGAGATGCATTTCCTATAATATAACAATAAAATCAATAATCTTACATTATAGAAACATACATACTTACTTTGATTTCACGTTGATGTTCTCATTTATAGCTCAATGAGATACATCTTATATTATAGAAATCTGAAAAGTGGAAGGAAAATTAAAAAATGCACACAACGCAACACATAATAAAAAACACATACAAACTTTTGATTCGTAAAATTGTAACGATGAGATGCGTTTCTATAATAATTCTATTTTAGACAATTTTTAGAAAAAAAAGATCGTTGAAAATTTTTTAAATTATATTTTTAATGAAAATATCAAGAGCAGATGAATTTGGTTCAAAATCTTTTTACTCCAGATTTGATTTCCTTTAAGAATCCCCTCATATTGAGCTCAGAAAAAAATTACAAAAATTAAAAAAATTATTCTAATCAGCGATTTTTCCCAAAATATTTTAAAAAAATACATTGATTGATTTATTTAATTAATTATAATTAAAAATATATCGGACTCACATTTTTTCGAAATAATTCCAAAATACTTTAATAAAAGACATAAAATTCCTAAAAAGCCTGAAAATTAATTAAAAATAATTTATAATTATATTGTTGATTAAAAGTAATATTTAAGAACTTGAATAATGATCTCATATCCATTCAATTCAAGTCTTAAAATTTACTTTAAATTTAATATCTTACCTGAAAACCATTTCTAAAATGGCTAAAATAAATTTCATGATGTAAAACATACGTAAAACAAATTACTGACAACTTTGCTCAACAACAATTTATCATCAACATCAGTATAAAATTCATCAGTAAATTGGTGAGTGAGCAATCACTCTACACGCAAACCACCACTATAGAGAACGTATCTCAGTGGTGTTTGGTGTAGTTATTGTTGACTGACTTATGAATTTCTTTTCTTGCTACAAATATGCTTAAGAGTTTTTAATTGTTGGTATTTATCATTTACTTTGTCATTTACTTGTTAATCAAGACTTGTTAAAGACAAAAAAATGACTTTCAGGTCAAAGAATATAAAATAATCGAAAATTTCAACATTTAGTATATCCCACTACCAAAAAACCATTACTTTATATGTAGTTGTTTATTTTATTTTGTTTCATTCTTTGGATTGTTTTATGTTTAAAAATTATAATATTTGCATTCGTATTTTGTCCTATAAACACAAGCTTGGCCAATTCTAGTTGTTTAAACAAAATTAACAAAATCTAAGTAAAAATAAAATTTTTACTGGGAAACTGGTATATACGGATGCCAAGTGATAAGGTGAATCTAAATATAATGATAATAAAATCAATGGGGAGGTGATAGAGTGAAATATTAACTAAAATATTAACTAACTAATGGAAAGTCCGAGAAGTATTGTCCGACCCGTGTTGTCAAAAAAATTATCTAATTTGAGTTAAGGAAATTGAGGAATAAATATGATCCCTAGTTGAAATGGAATCCAACCTCAATTAAGAGTTAATAACATTTTATTTTGGCAAATGACCTATGAAAAACTCAAATTGACAAATTAGAAAATAATTCAATTACGAGAACAATATAAAAAGAGAAGACAAGCTAGTAAAATTAGGTTGTTCGATTTATTTGGATAAGGACATCAAATAGTCAGTACCGACTTGTAATAAATACCAACATTTCTAACTCTTACACTTAAAGACAATTTTTTTCAATAGCATTCATGGTAAAAGACAAATTGTCATTGTTTTGAGATACTGCTAAACGATAGTAATTATTAGATTATTTTGGATTGTTGAATTTACACTTTAATCTACTATCCGTGCATGATACACACATTAGGGTGGGTCGAATGTTAATAAATTTTGAGTTCAAGAAAGGAAACATGGTTAAAAAGTTGTATTTTGGTATAGAAAAATCGAATCAAACCATTTTACTTAGATTTATGGACATTTACTGCTCCCAACTTTTCTCCGAAAATGCAGTTCAACATAAGTGTGAAAACAATGTAATTTGGCTAGTGTCGGAATGTGTTTTGCGCCTTTGTCCATATTTAGATGTAGCTTTCTTAAGAGCTTATAAGTATATTATTTACTCTCTTGGGCTGAGATAGTATATTCTGTGTCCTCATCCCGCATTGAAATATATCCTGACAACGTCAGTGATTAGGAAGGGCCAAATTTGAATTATCCTTTTCAAAGACAAAAATCAACTTTCGAAATTATTTTTATTAAAAACATCCAGCCAAAAGTTTAGAAATGTATTAGCGAGGGCATAAAAAGAAGTCACATGAAATCAGCTTTGCTTTGCACCTTGGGCAATTCCTTCCTTGATTTTTTACACAGTAGTACCATACCATGTCTGGACTTGTGACCAAACACTTTGCAACTGGCAGAAGAAACATCTTTGATGGCTCTTTCAACGGCTTGAGAATGACAGGGAAATTGTTCTAATGTAATTTTCTTATTCGTCTTCAATTCATGATCCAATATATGAGATAAAAGAGGGGGAGGCGTCAAATTACATTTTGTCCAGTCAATCATGTCAACATATGATGTAGCAGACGACTGAAGAAAGACAGTATTCTTGTCCATAGTGCGAATCACTTCGGAAGGGAGAAAATTTTGTCTTGCAGTTATGATTTTTTCTGTTGCAAACTTTCTGATTTCTTCATCATCATCACCAACAGCAGCTAGGAGTATATTTTCTGGATGTGAGAAGTAATTGTTGTTCTGAATGACAGGAAAGATGATTTCTTGGTCTGATGGATCCAAATCCTGCAGAAGTTGGAGCATATAAAAAATATTTCTTGCACCATCTTGGCATGACGAGTGAGTCTTTATATAAAACCATGACGGTCCATAGAAATTGACAATAAATTTCACTATTCGCATGAGAGGTTCAGATGGAGCAGTTTCGGACATATATAGTCGCAGAATTCTATTAGCTTTCGTTAGCCAGCGACTGTGATTCAAATTTCCTGGTTGTGCCATTTGTAGAAAAGGGACAACCTTGTTGTTGTGGTACCCTTTCTGGACTGCCAAGCATACTCTGAGGAAATACAATTGATCAGTGTTCAATTCTTTCTTGACATTTTCACTAATATCTACGACCTTTCCAGGAAGGGACATAAAGGCTACTACGGGCTTGTCTTTTGGATCAAAATCAAGAACGCTTCCTATTTCACCACATGACGTTTTTGGACCTTTTGTTTCTCCACCATCGACGACTGAAAAATACTTCCTGAATGGCAATTCATTTGCATGCAACAAGCATATCAGCCATTGTAGAGGTCGCCCTAGGCTTTTTTCGAGTCTTCTGATTATTCCATTATTTTTTCCGGTGTTTGTATTGGTTCCATCGCACACAATTGCTTGAAGGGTCAGTGAGGACTGCGTGCTAACGATGATTGACATGATTTCTTTGCCAATATCCACAGCTTTACTACTTTGAGGTACAACATGATCGATATATGTATCCCCTGGAAAGGCGACAATCACATAATGCTCCTCTTTTAGGATCCTTCTATGAAGTAAGGTGGAATCTTGTTTCCCGTCGAAACCGAGGCAAATCAAGTTTTTCGCTTCTGCTGAATGCTGTTCAATTTCTCTCTCCCTCCAGTACTTTTTCTGACGCCGTAATTTTGCGGATCGATGATTGTTTGAGAGGATAACAGTTCCATATCTTTCAGAAAAGCGTTTACTAGCAAACACGTGTCTCTGTTGCTCACACCACATCTGTCAACAGCTTTACTTAATTCAGGATAATGTCTTCTATTTTGAAATTCATCACATTCTTCTACGCTTGACTCTGAGCTTTCTGTTGAATTGTCTAACTTATCTTTACTTTCATCACTAGCGGCTTCACTCTCCGTGTCACTTCTTGAGGTCGGATGTAGATCGTTAACTTCAGTGTCCATTATTTCATTTTTCATTTGTTTTCCTTTTCCTGTAGGGCTGCTTTTCGTTTGTTTTCTCTTCAATTTTGAGGTTTCCTGTCTGTCCGTATTTCCGATTTTCATGTTTCTGGTAGTTTGTTGGTCAATCCAGAACTCCCACTCTAAGGTAGGAATTTTCAAGGCCAATCGGCATGTACACTGACTTCTTCCACGAGCACCATCATTAAAACATTTGCAGCAACATATGTCAAACAATTTGGAAAAGAGCTTAACTTATTTTGAAATTTGGCAGATGACCTCTTGCATTCTGGATACTTCTCTAATTCACGCACTTTTGATATTAGTCGCTTGACACGAACCACAATACTACTGAACTCAACAGTTGGGATACTTGCCTTCATATAAATTTCCTTCACCTTATTTGCGAGAAGAGTTGCTTGTTCGTTAAAGCCAGTATGAAATTGCGTACATTTCTCATTGTAACAGTAATCACGAAACACATCTTCACAAGTAGGTAATTGGTTTCTGGGTAGTTCACAAGTTTGACCAAACAGACAATGACGTGATTTACTTCTTGTTTTGCGAAATTGCTTATTTCTCTGTCCCTTCATAACTGCTCTTCTGTACTCAGCTCTGGCAAAATAAAAGTGAATCATCAAGTTAACTTTTTTAATTAGGTCCAGCAAACACTTGACATCCAATCGAAACAAATTAAATTATCTGAGTTTAGACTGACTAGTAGTATCCATGTGGATTATGTGTTGACTGTAGTGTGTGTGTTAGTATTGTTCAGAAGAAATTGTCTTTGTGAGTGCTTGTGTGAAGGTGCTTCCGTGAATTAACCTCTCTATACATGCACGCGTTAGCTTGGACTTGTGAATAGAGCATGTCAAAAATGGTCTTTCTGCAAGCGTGTGACTGCTTGCAGGATGAATTTACAAAGGCACGTGTGCGAGAATTTTTACTGGGATAGTACTAATATATACAAACAAAAGTTGGGACCTGTAAACCCTTTTAAACAGCAGTCTTTTGCAGGGATATTTCATTTTCTAGCATAAGCACAACTTTTTAGGCATGTTTGGAGAAAAAAAAAATTTTCGACCCACCCTAACACACATGGCAACACCCATCTTTGTAATGTACACTGGCTGAAAATCAACTAGCAAGTCAAGTCCATTAATACAATATCGGATTCATGACTACTGTATTGGTGGGTTACGAGTATGGTAAACCTTCTTATTTCTATGTGTTCTGCGCGTTTGATGCTTTCCTTATCTACACTTCACATTGCAACCGCACAAAATTATTTTATTTAACTATTAAATGGCCGTTGCAAACGACGTTGGTACAACGATTTAGTGGATGGCCGTCACCATAAGGAACGCGCTTCTGGGTTCATGGCTTGATAAGCTGCTTCGGCTGTGTTAGGATCCACTATAACGACAAAGATATGTCAATCATTTTAATAAAAAATAAAATTCATCATAATAATAAAAAAATAATAATAATAGCAGATTAATCATAATAAAACTGGGAAAAAATAATAACTTTAGTCAAATCGAGGAAACGACTAAGAAAAATGCTAAAATTCCAAATTGGAAAAGAAAGCGAAAAATAAAAAGAATAAATAATATAATAGGAGAGAAACAATATAAAGGAAAAGAAATTTAGAGCAAAGGAAAAGAGAAATAGAGCCGGAAAGAAAGTTAAAAAATTTTTTTTTGGTGTTCAAATTTGGAATTTAGCAATATCAAAATATCAACATCACCTACCTACGATTGCTCAACTAATGATCGGGTATTCAGAATGACGCACTGAGCACTTGTGAGAGAATCCTGAACTACCTCAGGTGGGGTCGAGTCCTGCCTGAAATAAAACCAAAGGTATAAATATCCGATAATCATATCAAAAAAATCCAAACACGATAAAACAAAAACTAAAATAATAACCATACCATTCGAGAGCAATTCCGGAAAACTATGGAACTCTGGCAGGAAATCATATCGACGCTGGAGTTGGAAGAGTGCTGTCGTACTCAGAGATAGAGGTGTTTCCTGTAATAGCAGCTCTGATCTCCCGATTACCGACAAAAGCTCTAATGCCAAAGAAACCTGCAAACCTCGGCCCCAAAAAGTTCGAAAGGAAACTCAACGGGAAGTCAAGTCTAACCAGAAAGGATGTCCAGGAAAATAATGGTGGACCAATAATGAACTATACAGTCAATAATATAAATAAAAAGTGGAAAATAAGTTACTGTCATGTGTACATAAACTGTTTTATCTTAATGATAAAATTAATAACCGGAATAAATAATCAAATTGGAAAGATTGTTTCCTTAAGAAGCAGTCATATTAAAGTTAAAAATTTAAAGAAAACAGAATGAGTAAATTACGATATCATTATCTTAAGGCCAAAGAAAATGATCCCTTACGGAAATATTTAAATATTAATCGGACCTTATTTACCTGTAAATAATAAATTAAATATAGTTTGTAAAACATCTCGCGACGTAATATGAACAATCACAGTTTGATTTTGTCAACATAATCTCAGGCAATTCTATGAATTTTATAACCTTGAAGTTTTATTTGACCTTCCAACAATTTGTATAAGCGAAGGTTCTTATTATAAAGGTTCAAAGTCAGTGGCGACACACAAGAAATGGAGTACGTAATGAAACGAGGAAGAGACAAACGGAAATGAGGCCCGACACATTCTATGGCAGTTATTAACAGCTATTAACAGTTCTCGTTGTAGAGCTCACCTTTTCCCCGACAGTCACCCACTAAATCGCAGTACCAATATCGCTTGTGATGGGCATTTAGTAGTCGATAAAAGGCAGAGTGGAATAAGAAAACCGTTAGTCGTTGTTGAATTTCTTTATCATTTCACTTCTGGTTCTTCTATATTGTCTCTCCCATTATGTTCTCTTGATATATGATATTAATTACAATGCTTCTGACTTGATTTCCATCCCTAATGTTTGAGTGGAAATGCACATCGGGGAACTGAGCTGTTGGTCGTGCTTACATGGCGCATCTAGGACCAGCCTTGATACTTAGTAGTAAACTTTAGGGTGGTATGAATAACCGAATTCTATACTTCAGCGTGCAGCCAGTTTTTTGGTTATTTATTTATCGTTTTTGTAACACACACANCTTCGGACTTGATTTCCATCCCTAATGTTTGAGTGGAAATGCACATCGGGGAACAGAGCTTACATGCCTCAACAAAGCTCCTTCCTCCTGATCACCAGGATCGGAATATATCGAATTCGGGTATTTTTGCCGCCGATCTACTGTGTGCGACTTGTGATCGCTTTTGTTTTTGTGTGTTTTCGTGTGCGCGCGAGTTAACAAGTTGATATCTTTTTGCGTCCGTGTGTGTGTGTGTGTCTTTGACAATTGTTTTGTGACATTGGTTCATTTACATAGGTTTTTCGATTTTCTGATATTTGAAATTGGAAATTATCTTTATCTTTTGTTAAAATATTTTTGAATTTTATTTTGATGATGAATTGTTGAATCTTGAAAATTATTTTGTGGGAATTTTCGAAAAGAATGCACATTTCAAATATCCTCTTTTGCTACAGTTGGTAAAGATTTTGGACTTCAAAAAAGATGAACTAATTTTAATATCAATGCATATAGAAGAAACTTTAGTGAATAAAGAGAAAATAAAATCGATGAAGTGTGATATGAAAGGTTCTTTTATAGTGATTCAATCATCGTCTCGTTGAACGAAAATTAAATTTAAAAATGGATATCAAGAATTTTTGTCTCCGCCGATTTTACTTGGGTATACTCAGGATTCTGGTCGATTGTTCAACGGTTTCTGATTGCATTTCCATCGGCCTATTTATGTGAACGTGGAATTTGTGCTGTAGCAATGTTGATAAATAAAAAGAGGAATCGGCTCTCTTTTACTGAACACGATGACTCAATGTTTTTTTAAGTAAATGCATCAAATCATACTGTCTGTAGGGTTATTGGGTTGGTGATGAAATTAAAATTCCTACTCGGACTCCAAGCGTGTCTTTGACTGATTCACAATTAACAATTAACACCGGAAACTTTATTGAATATCACAAATATTTTCACAATGATACAATTGGCTCAACAAGCTAACTATCGATTATACAGTGCTTATTACAACACTATGGTGAAGAATAGCACACGTGTATAACCTTGATTTGACAAATCTCTCACAACTGAGGAGTGCAATAATTGGTAATTTTAACTGGTTGTTTCTTGATTTGACTTGCATTTACTCACCGAACTTTACTCTATTGTCACTGAATAAACTTTTGCTGCTTCTCTTATTTTTCTGTTTTCTCTTTAAGTTCTCCACTTCAAATTTATTCAAATTCTCCAAATAAATTAAATAATATATTGTTGAGGTCAGTAAATTAAAATAAATTAAAATAAATTTAGCTTGAAAATCAAATAAAAAGTAGGTGAAGGAAAAAGTCAAAAAAGCGCGATCGTGCACAGGATTGATACTAAAGGAAAGTAGGATGGAAGCAGGATTAGGAAATGGGAAAACCAGTTACGAAAGGCAAGAATCCGGAAATCCGAGAAAATTCAATAAATTGTAAAATCATCGAAATCGAATTGGGAAAACGGGACAGGTATAGATTAGCTAATGGTCAACAAGATGATGATTAGGAATTTATCAGAAAAGGGTTAGAAAGGGTCGAAAATCGTTAAATTAATTAATTAATTGGCTAACAGAATTATTCAAATTCTCCAAATAAATTAAATAATATATTGTTGAGGTCAGTAAATTAAAATAAATTAAAATAAATTTAGGTTGAGAATCAAATAAAAAGTAGGTGAAGGAAAAAGACAAATAAAAGCGTGATCGTGCACAGGATTGATACTAAAGGAAAGTAGGATGGAAGCAGGATTAGGAAATGGGAAAACCAGTTACAAAAGGCAAGAATCCGGAAATCCGAGAAAAATCAATAAATTGTAAAATCATCGAAATCGAATTGGGAAAACGGGACAGGTATAGATTAGCTAATGGTCAACAAGATGATGATAAGGGATTTATCAGAAAAGGGTTAGAAAGGGTCGAAAATCGTTAAATTAATTAATTAATTGGCTAACAGAAAACCCGAGCCAATGGAGAACCAGAGAGATGAAGGAAAGCCGAGCTCGGTCAATATGAAAATTAAAATGAGAATCTCGGAAGGCCATTATCATAACAGCACGACAAAGGAATAGCAAAGGTAACCTATTAATCACGATATTGTTGGGGTTCAATAGGAGTCAGGATAAGGACATAAAGAGATTTTAGGAAAGGAATAAGGATAAATTATAAATAGTATTTAAAAAATTACTTAAAATAGAAATAAATCATTAATAATTACTATAATAAGAAAAAGAGTAAAAATAGTAAATAAAAATTACTATACTTAGAATAAACACAGTATTTAAATAAAAATATGTAGTAAAAATAGTAATTAAATAATAAGTAATTATAGAATGGATTAGAAAGCTTTAATATAAATGGACATCGAAATTTCAGAAAAAGGACACACAATAAACGGACGACAAAAAGTGTCAGACAGAAAAAAAACATTCATACGAAAACCAAAATCAATTATATTTCAAGACACACAAGACAGAAGTAGTGTTGCGAATCAATAGAATTAGACATTAGTTTGAAAGTGATCAAAATCAAGAGCGATCATATCGAATTTACCTTAGCATTCAGTATTTAGTTAATTTTAAACCAATTCGGGTTTCATTTAACTGTTTTCAATTTTGGAATTACTCAGCGGAAACCTTTCATCAATATCTTAACAGAACTTGCGGATCTAAAGGAAGTTCTCATTTTTGGTAAATTTTGTAGGTTTAATTAATTAATAAATTAAATTAAAACAAGGGTATCGCTTCATCACACGTCTTCTTTAAATTAAAGTCTTATCCAATTCCAGGATTAAGACTATCACATATAAANAGGTTCAACATTTGAAAATAAATCATTATAAATCATATTCTTATCACGCTTGTCTAATTTAAAAAATATAAAACAATTAGAATTATTTCTTATAGAGTTTTTATCTAAAGCATAATATGTTTGAGATATATAAATAACATTACAATTATTATGTCTACCTCGTGTAAAGTAACTCTTTTGAATCTCTTGATTTTTCATGTTAACAACATCATCAAATATAACTAGATTCTTTTTATCTTTAGGAAGTAAATCACAATGTAAAACATCTTCAGGTTTATTAGAGAATAAAACTTTAATTGCTTGTCCCTCCCCCTCATTATCAGAAACATAATCATTTTTATTACTAATATCTGATTCTAAAATCTTTTCCTTGTACCAATCAACCATATCACAAGGTTGAAAACTTCTTCAGGATATGTATGTTGATTTTTAAAAATATCAATTATAGCTTTTTTAGTTAATTTATTTTCAAATCCACATTTCAAAAGTTGTAATTCCGGTTGGTTAATGGTTGTAGAATAAAAGATTAAATTATTATAATCCAAAAAACCATCTTCTAATAACATTCTCATAAGAAGAACATTCTTTCCACATCCAGAAGATCCAATAATTAAGCATCTAAAATTATCAGGAAATACTTTATTATTAAATTTAGATTTATGTCTATTTAAAATTGGTTTCCAAGTATCCATTTTTATTTATTATAAAATGACAACACAAAACCCTACAGAGGAATCTTTGCAAGAATTAATAAATTCAAATAAAAATAAATCAGTAGTAATCTCTGGTAAAAAATATTTTATTGGAAAACATGTAAAAGAACAAGTTAAAGAACGTATTAGAGAAGGTGGCATTCTTCCATTAGCTGCTTTATCAGGTGCTGCTGGAATAGCTGGAGGAATTGCAACTACAGTTTAAAAAGCTAAAGAATCTCAAAAGACAGACCTAGAAAAAGAAAAACTACAAACTGAAATCGATTCAATGAAAAAGGTAGGGCAAGCTAAAGGGGGAGTGTCCGTTGGAAAGGGTCTCTATCTTAATCCATATGAGGGGAGTCTGCAAAAGTCTCAGGGAAAGGGTTTCTATCTTGATCCTTATAAAGGTAGAGGTTTAAATGATTTTTTAAAAAATCAAATTTCTACATCTGAATCTTTATCTTCAAAAGATAAAGAATATTTAAAAAAAATATGTAAATCTTTAAAGAATGGATGTCTTTGTAAAACTAAAAATGGTAAAGGATTATATTTAAAACCATTCGAACCAAAATGATTGATTTTTAATACCATTAAAATGGTATATGAAGAAAGATTAGCACTTTTAAAAAAATTACAATCTGAACAAGATAAATATAATAAAAAAAGATTTAATTCAAAATACTGAATCTAGAATATTAAATGATGTAATAACACAACAACAAGAGCCAACAATTAAAGCTATAGAGGGATTAAAACCTAAAGAGTTAGAATATTAAATGATGTAATAACACAACAACAAGAGCCAACAATTAAAGCTATAGAGGGATTAAAACCTAAAGAGTTAGAGTTTGATAAAAAACAACAAAAAGAATTAGAGTGGAAGGAAAAAGATAAAGAAGAAAAGGATAAAGAAGAAAGAAATCAAAGAAAACGTAGAAGAACCTCTGATGTGAAAGAAGAAGAAATGTTTTTAAAAACAAAACCTCTTAAAATTGATCCTAAAATTAGAGAGGGTTTAAGTAATTCAATTAAACCCACATTTCATATTAATTCTGAAGGATATCAAATAATAACAATTAATAAACAAAACTTTACTTTGTATACAACTCCAGAAAATAAATCACACATTCATTCACAAAATGTTTATAATAATGAATATTTAGACTTTGAATTTACAGATGATTTTTATAGATTACTTTGTGGATATCCTTCAGATAATCTTCTGGAAATTGAAAAATATTTAAATTTAATAAGATTAGTGCGTGGTAGTTCTAAATCAAAACATATTCAAGATTTAAAGAAATATTTAAATAAAAATGAAAGGGGTTATATTGTTACAGAAGGTCAGGGCCAGGGTCAGGGAAAGGGTAAGGAGATAAACCCAATCAATCTTTTTATTGAATTAAGAAAACTATTAGCAGCTAAAAAAGCAGGACATAATAATTTAGATTCTGATATTTTAAAGATTTCTAAAGAATTATTAAAACAAGGAATAATTTCAAAAGATAAATTTAATAAATATACGAAGTTATAAAATATAAAATGACTCCTTCAATATTAGATTTTTTAAAAACATTTGGAATAAATACAAAAACAAATTTTGATTTAAAAGATTATGCAGATTATTTAAATTTAAAAATAAAAATATTAATGAATGATGAATTGTCGAGTCTGAAAGAGAATAATATAATAATCAATTATCAAAATTCAAATGAAAAAGGATCTCATTGGGTTTGTATATATAATAAATCTATATACTTTGATTCTTTTGGGATTAAACCTACTAAAGAAGTTGAAGACTATCTCTCGAAGGACTACACTTTTAATTCTTTACAAGTTCAACCTAATAATACTAAAATATGTGGTATTTTAAGCTTATATGTTTTGTATAGATTGAATAAATCCAAAGGAGATGGTTTCACTTCCTTAATCCAAGAAATTTATAATGATTTAAAATCTATACTATGAAAATGGAGCTTCGCAACCTTCCGGAAGATAATTTTAAAAAAATGGTAAACATAATGTCAGATAAATATTCAAGAACTTTATCTATAAATTCAAAAGAATCAGACTTTACTATAAACTTTCAAGATTCAATTAAATTAGATCAAAATTTAAATTATGAATTAGGACTATTATGGTTTTGTGCTTATAATACTATTTTTAATATAACTAAAGATAATAACATATTTTATTATATAAGCCCAAAATCTACAGATAAGATTATAATAACAATCGAACCCGGAGCTTATGAGATAAAAGATTTAAATAATATACTTTCTAAAAAAACAAATGGAGTCATTAAAATTAAAATGGATTTACCAACTTCAAAATGTATAATGACTTTAGAGAATATAGGAATTCATTTTCAAAATAATAGTTTCTTTAGAACAATTTTAGGATTTACACGAAACCATTATATCACACCTGTAGTTGAGAATATAACATCAGAAAATATTATAAAAATAATAAATACAAACACAATAAATATTCATTGCGATTGTATAACTGGTTCTTATAATAATGGTAGTAAGCGATAATGGGAGAGATAAAACCTTCTATTTGTTTGATCACCGAGAAGTTTGATTGTTGGAGGTTTACCTTGTAACATTTGCCAGATTGAAAGTTCGTTGATATCAATCATTCTTCTTATAGGAGCTAAAGGGAAATATCTTGTTCCTGATTTTATATCATCAGGATAGTCAAGGTCACATTCTACAAAGTATCCTATTGGAGAATCTTTCGGGGTTGAAAGTATTTCTTTTATAAGATCGTCTGTTGGTTCCATCTCAATGAAATCACCCATTGGTAAATATTGAGTCATAATTCCTGAATATAAAGCTGTTGCATCTATATAAAGTATAAATAGAGGATTTTTCATTCCTTCTAATACTTCTTTTAGTTCCTCACTATTAAGTTGTATATGTGCCTCAGGATGTTTAGAAAGTATTCTACTAGTAGTTATTGCATTTCTAGCTTTTATTTCTCGATTACCCATTACTGAAGAGAGTCCTCCTCTAATATTAGTTTTAATTAAATTAAACATATCGAGGTCGGTTAAAAGATCTATAACTTTATCACGCTCTGGAAGATCTGAAGTCCAAATAGTATATAATAAAGTATCCCAAGCTAAAGAGGGTGCTGTTATATAATTGTAGGGTTTAAGAACAAAAGAGTTTGTAAATTCTTCAAAGCAATCTGCTAGAATATAAACATCCAAGGATAGGTACATGTCAGTATATTCTCCTAAAGTTTTACAGTCAAATAATTCCCACATTTTATTTGCTCGAGAATATTCTTGATCTGTAATATGATATTGTTGAAGTTGTGAAAAGAATGTTTCTTGGTTAGGAAGACTTGTTTCATTATATCTTTCAAATGAATTCATATGATCATATGGATATATTCCTTTTGCTAAACATGTAGGATATTCTTCTAGAGGAATATTATTTCTTTCCAAGAATTCTCGAGTGATTTTAAAATATTCTGGTTTCATTGTTTTTGCCACTGCATCTAAAGACATTTGGAGAAAGTTTAACGAGTCTATAAATTTTAATTTTCCATATTCTACTGATTTATATTTTTCCTTTGTTAAGCCGATAACTTTGAAAGAGTTTTTAGCATTTGCTGCTAAATGTTTAATAAATAGATGTATGTCATAACCAAAAAGATTATGAAATATAACAGGTACAAATTTGGGAGTATGACAATTAAGATTGCAATTTCTATGAGCTGCTCCTCGATAATTATTTTCACTTTTAAATGATCATGATCTATAACTTTTGCATTATCTTGTCCTTTATGAAATAATCTTGTTTCTTCTGCTTCTATTTGGTCAATAGTTAGAGATCTAATATCAGAATGACTTTCAGAGAGAGAGAGTTCCTCAAAGGGTTGTTTACACATCCAACAATTTGAAGCGTTTTCATATTCTTCCTGTTGTTGTTCTGAAATATTTTGAGGATAGCTTGTTTTTAATACTTTAAATATTTCGTGTTCTAAGCTATTTATACTTTTAGTAAAATGATCTAGAACCTCTTCTGAAGAAGTTCCTCTAAATGAATATTCTCTAGATTTTATGAGTTCAGGATAATTACTTTTAAATAATAGTTTATAAGCAGATGGTAATTGTTTAGCTTGTTTGATACTATTGGGTTTATTCTTTTTTCTTAGAAAGGCTTTCATCCTTGTTGGTTTCTCCTTCTGTCCAGAGGCTTTCCATTCATCCATGAGTTTATATTTTTCTATTATTTTTAAATATTGTATAATTATATCTTGTTCGCGATTTATACATTCAAAGTCTCCATAGACACAGCCTACTGTTTGTAGTAAATTTGAAAAGTTTTTAAAATGCATCTTGGGGTTATTAGGCATTCTAATTAAAGCTGGTTCATCTTTTTCACAAATTCTTGCATGTTTAATCATAGAGTTTTTAGTTGTTGAATAATGAAGACATCTTTCACATGTTCCTCCTCCACAAGTTGGATTCTCTGGTGATGTAAAAGCTTGAAAGTTTTTTATTAAAATATAATGTTGATTATTTTCTTCTTCCAAGATTAAAAGATATATCTCCCTATCTCCACTATCTCTAACTTCATAATCAGAAATATAAATTGGAATAATATCTTTCCTTCCATATCCCCATCCTTTAACATGTTCATAAATATTAAGTTTAAGATTATTTAGTTTTTCAAATTCTGGAATGTCTTCTAGTTTCATTGGGTGAGTGAATCCCTTGGGAAATATTAATTCATTTTCATATTGTTTGTATTGTTGAACTCTTTGGGGGTTTTCAGCTTGAGGATGTAAATATGCAAGTATTGACCACATGAAACATTTATTATCACCATTCTGTACATTTATAACAGCCCTAGATTTAAAGGGTGTTTGAATATAAGATTTAGGATTTGGAGGTAATCCCCTCCAATAATCAATCACTAAAGATTGGAAAGAGCGAAATATTAAGTTTGATTCTCCTAATTCATTTTCTACATCCTCTTGTTTTGCTTCTACTGCTTGAATTATTTCTTTGATGGTTTTATCAAATCCTCTAGTTGAAAATAAATATTTAAAGGGTATTGCGATTTCAACATCTAAAGGAGTTGTGTTTTCTTCTACTCCTCTCCAATATTTTGATTTTATTGTGATTTTATATTTTATAACATTATACCTTGTTGGTTTATAATCTTCTAAAGCTCTAGTGAAAGAATTTTTAATATTTTTTTTATTTCTCTTTATATATTCTCCAGGAGTTGCAGGTCCGCTGATTTCTGATTGAAATTCATCTATGTGATTAAATTCATCCCAGTTATATTTTTCTTTTTCAACATGATCGGGTTCTCCTTCTGAATGACATTCCTCATCGTCAGAATTTTGTTTTTTATTTTTACATTCTTTTATATGTTCTAAATAATAGAAATTTAGTTTTGTTGAAAAGTTACAATGAGGACATGTAAATATTTCTCTATTTTTCCCAATACAATTTTCAAAATGTTTATTATATCCGGAATGTAGAAATCTTCCTTTACATTTAGGACAAAGTTTTGAATTTGTATCATTAAGATTATTTTCTTTTAATAAATGAGCTTTCGATTTTAAGTGAGAAATTAATCCAGTTTTATTTTTAAAAACTTTATTACAAATATTACAATTCATTTTTAGAAAAAATTTTTTTATTGGATACTCTGTTTTCATTTTATTTTTTAAGATTTATATTATTCATTTTTATAAAAAAAATTTAAAAAATGACAAAAAATCCAAACCTTGATGTCGCAGTGGGAATAGACTGGCATTGTGGTTCAAATGGATAGTGGTTCAAATCACGTCTGAGGTTAGTTTTTTTTTCAACATAAAATAATATTAAAAATTTGAAAATAATATTGAAAATGGTGTGGGTATCTTAGATTTATAAAGTACTTGTATATTTTATTTTATTTATTTTATTTTATTTTATTTTTTTATTAATTAAAAATTTAAAAAATGACAAAAATCCGAACTCCGATAGCGCAGTGGGAATATACTGGCATTGTGGTTCAAATGGATAGTGGTTCAAATCACGTCTGAGGTTAGTTTTTTTTCAACATAAAATAATATTAAAAATTTGAAAATAATATTGAAAATGGTGTGGGTATCTTAGATTTATATTTTATTTATTTTATTTATTTTATTAATTAATTATTTTTTAAACATAAATATGAAAAAAAAAATATTGAAACGGGTGATGGTGGCGAACCGGTAATTATCGCCACCAGTCTTTCGAACACCCCCGGATCGATTCTATAATGTGCACATTTATTTCAAAATATTTCTTGGTTGTTTTCGGACCTCTTTCGGATTCGCTTTCGAATTCATTTGTACTTTCGAGCAGCACACTTAAAACGCCGATGAAATCGTATTCGAGAGAGAAGCGAATAATAAGGTGTGCTGCTATTATCGGATTGATTCTGATTATGGGCCTGGCCAGCTTGTATATTGGAAGAGATTTGATAAACGAAAGAGGTTGAAATAAAAAAAAATGATCCGGATCAAAAAAAACTGTTGAGAGGACAGTGGAAAAAAAAAAATACCACTGTCCTCTCAGAGCAGTTTTACTATTTTCATAAAATTTTTTATTTTTTAATGAGTCAAATTAGTCAATTAGCAACTTGCTAGTTGACATCCTCAAGTAGTGTCAAAATAGTCCTCTAACTTTTCATAATACCATTTTCTTTTTTATTCTCTTTATGTTTTTAGTTTGAGGCTTTTGAGTTTGAGGCTTTAAAGATTAAAACAGTTAGAGTCATTAAGGGTGCTTGTTTTCAAAATATAGGGTTAAAATACTATAAAAGTATAAGTTTTGTGTTGTTTTTCTAATGGTTTAAGCGTAATAGAGGTATGTTTTGTTTGGGGGGTTGTTTTGGTTAGGGATATAAACACACTACTTTGTGTAGTTTATTGTTTTGATTAAAAGGACAAGAGGAGTCAGAAGTTACCGACTAAAATTACCTAAAATCTAACAATATCTCTAAATTACTTCCCAAATTTCCAAATTTCCTCTAACTGGTTCTTCTCAAATTGTTCTCTCATTTGTTCCTTCTAAATTTTTCTTCTGACTGCTTCTGATGTGCTTCCTCCTTTTATACCTCGTCATTTTATGGCACTTCAGTTTATCTTTAATTTCCCATTTTTTCTCCAACATGATTTCCCAATTTTCCCTGCGATCGAGTTATCTTTGACAGCTGTTGAGATATTTTCTAATATTTCCCTTTTGCAGCTCCAGCTTGTTTTTGTTTTGTTCCCGTTATCTATGACAAGCTGTCGAGAATATTGTTGTTTTTCTTTTCCTTGCTGTAATGATTAATTAGTACTGACCATTGTTTTTGTTTTCATGTTTAATTTCTTTTGTTTTCTTTCCTCTTTCTCATTTCTCGTTTCTTTTATTTAATGATATTTCGGAATTTATTTATTTTTCCCCTAACATTTTTGTCATGCTTGTCCATTTATTCGCCCTGCTTTATCTATCCATATTGAAATTGCAATCGCCATTTGAACTGCATTGGCATTTTTTATGTTTTTGTACTTTTTCTAATCATTGATTTTTTTGTTTTAATTAGTGTTTTCTATATTTTTTTCGTTTTCGGGTGTTTTTAATTTTAATTTTTTACTTATTTTATGTTTATCAATTCTTGTTGGCCCTAGGCAATTTTGAAATTTGGTTATCTGCATTGCAGCATTTGTAGCTTTGTATTAATTAAATTTAATTCTGCATTAATTATTACGTAATGACTAATGTAAATTGTTAAAACGTTTACAGCATTTTTGACATTATTTTGATCATTGTTTTTAAAAGCAATTTATGAATGCACCCAGATTTGGATATTTTTAATTTCAATTCACTTTTTGTAACATTTTATTTACTTTCCTTTTTTCCAATATGTCGTTTAGTTAAAATTGTTGAGGTTTTAAAAGTAAATTATTAAATTATATAGTTCAGATTAAAAGGAAAACTGAAATTGAATGGCGGTCAAGTAGAGAAGCAATGGCAAAGAAAGACATGGTAAAAACAGAACTATAAAAGGGTACAATCAGACACGAAATGGGAAAATGCGTAAATCTGAGGAAGTGGAAAAAGTGAAAAGTTATCGAAATTGAAGCTGGAAAACGGGAGAGTGGTAGATTATAGGATGGTGAAGAAGACTGTGAGCAAGAAATTGTTAGAAAATGTTTAGAAACGGTCGTAAAACAGACAAATATGAAAAAACGTAAAATATTAATTAATTAATTGTCTAATGGGAAACCCGAGCCAATGGATAACCCGAGCGATGAAGAAAACCCGAGCACGGCAATTCGGAAGGGTAAACAAACGAGGAATTTAGAGGGCAATTATCCAAACAGCCGGATAAATGAGGGTAAACAAAAGAAGGGGAATTATGAAGAGGGTCAATAGAAATAGCTAATTAGCGAATGATAACTAAAGAAGTCAAAACCAATTAGGTCAAAAATGGGCAATTACAACGATTATGGGAGTATATAAGGAAACTCCAAATTCACATAATCGGCGGTAGCCTTAGGTAGGAAAGAAGAATCAGACGATAGGAGTTCGAGGAATAAAATAAAAGAAGAAAAAGATTTATAAGAGGAATTGAGGAGTCGGAAAGGAATATTAAAAGAGTTCGAATCAGAGAGCGGAATCAAACAAAAGGTGAAACTATTTTTTAAATCGTACAAGGTCGAGTTCGATCGGAAATTGTAAGAAAATTGTGGTTAACTAAGTGTCGTTATTTATCGAGAATTGTAAATTTTCTAAAAAACAAATATTAATTTTTGGAACACGTGGAGTCAGAGTAAACAACGGTTGATTTTTGATATCCTAAAACCCAACAAAATAAAAAATTAGAAATAACCAATTAGAAATTTTTAATTAGTAATTACAAATAATTACAAATGATAAGTTTAATGTCACAATTGTCTCGACCAATGTCTCAATACTAAAAATATCTTTGAACAAAACTGCCAAATAAAGTGAAAAACAAGAACAGATCTACCAAACTAAAGATAAAGTTTCAACAATTATTTTATATTTTGTTTGAGCGATTTCTGTAAAATTTCGAAGTATAAATAAACATTTTACTTTTTAATTAAATTTTGGGACCTAATATCGCTGTAGTTGTTTTTAGTGAGATGTATAATCCTAGGGACAATGAACTAAGTTAGGATATATTGTCCTACCAGACTATTTATTATTAAAAGTGTCTTGATTAATATTTTACTAATAAATTTATCAAAATTATTATTAAATTAGCAAATTTGGTTAAAAATTAATTTTAATTCCAGTTAAAACAAAATTAATATATTTAAAATATACCCTAATGCATTTCCTTTTCTTTAACGAAGCATAATCCCAGTTGATTAAATAAAAGAATTATTTTATTTATATACATCAATTTGAAAATAGAAAATTCAGTTGAAAATAGAAAATAATAAAACAAAATAATTTCATAAAAAAAATTGATGATTTCCATAATAAATTTAATTTATTAAAGTTTTTCTATTTCTTCTTTTGAATAATTTAAATATTCAATAGATTTTTTGTGAAATTCTATTTGTTTTTCAACTAATTCCAAGTAAATTTTTTTTTCTTCAAATAATCTTCTGTGAATTTCTTCTGAAATTTTGTAAATCCTGTCTTGTTGTGTTGTGAACTCATTATTTGCAGCCTCTGTTTCAGTATTTATTTTATCGTATTGGGGAGTTCCACTCGTTGCCTTTTTTAACTTACCTTTAACGATTTCGTAATTGAGTCGTTTTTTCTCAAGAATTTCATGTTCTTGGTGAAGTTTTTTACAATCTTGATCGATAATATCTTTTACGGGAAAATAAAATATTTTACTAGTTACTTCACATAATTCATTTTCTGCTTGACCAATTAATTTTTCATTAATTCCCAGCTTAATAAGAGTTGAGAAATAAGGGTTATCTTTACCCATTGCTTCTCCCAAATCTTTTAATGCTTGTCCGAAATCCTTAATTTCAGATTAGAAAATTTTCATTTAGATAAACAAAACAAACTTGATATGAACTGACTCTTTCGATTTTTCGATTTATTTTGTCATAAACGGAATTACCGAATCTTTTATTTGGATTAGGCTGTAAAAGAACTTCAAAGGTAACACAGACAGTATTCATAAGCTGTTCTCCGGCCAGAACTCTATCCAATAATTTTTTTACTTTTGGATCATATTCCGTTTGTTCTATATTTCCTAATTTTTCTGCCGCTTTTTGAACAGTTCTTTCTAATGCTTTTTTCATGATTTAATCAATAGAATTATTTTATGTTCAATAATTTAATTTCAATATATTAAATAAATTTATAGTTTCACCTCGTTTTCCAACAAAATTTTAATGAGATTGTACATTATAAAATGAAATAATAAATACACTCATACCTCGCTATACGGCTGCTCTTTATACGGCTTTTCGCTATAACGGCCTACTTTAATTACGGCACTTTTTCGATTTACGGCCTAAAATGTTTCGTTATACGGCCAAAAATCCTATTGAATTTATATGGAATTGTATCAAAATGTATTTGATTCGTTATGCGGCGTTTCGCTTTGCGGCCAACTTTCCTGGAACGTATCTAGGCCGTAAAGCGAGGTATGAGTGTATTGTAATATAATAATTCATTATATATAGTTTTTTTAATCTATTGGTATGACTGACAAATTTTCAAATTTCAATTTTTGCTTATTCGAATTTGATTATGTTACTTTTACATTTTAATTATAAACTAGTAAAACGTGTTGCTACGATCTCAAATGAAAGGAAATTCAAGTACACAATAACTAAAACAATAAATGGGAATTTATTTATTCATTTTAATACAATTTATTTATTTATTGGAATGGTTTCGGATATACAATATTTTCTGTTTTTTTCGTTTGGTGTGTATACGAATAAATCGGAAGGTTTTCCCACGCGTGATGTGGCAACATACAGTTGTCCATGTGAGAAGCACAGATTCTCCAAATCTATTCCATATACTTGCAGCGATTGTCTTTGTGCTTTGTTTATGGTCATTGCAAAAGTGAGTCGGACCGGAAACTGAAAACTTTTAAATTCAAATGGCATATCTGTTGGGAACATTGGAATACTTGGTAAGTTCATCTTCACCCTTGAATTTACTATTCAAAATTGTGGCTACTGTTGGGCGCTTAGGGGTGTCTCGCGATGATGGTTGTTCCGTGGGAGACTACTTCCTAAACGCCCATTATGATTTGTCCGTATTCTCCCTCATCTATACCCATGATGACGAATCATGTTGGTACTGAACACATGGGTTGGAACTCAGGAGCAAGTGAGCCCCTGCGTTAGGACTACTCCTCTTGATATTCACCATTCGGGTTCTTGAATGCCATTTAGAAGGACTTACATCTACTTCATTCATCTCTTTCATTTATAACATACCCCTGGTCCAAGTAAGGTTATTTTCCAGTTTTCTTTTATTTCAGCACGACTACTTATTCGGAGAAAAATGCTTTCTGGTCATGGCTCACGCGACGAAACATAATAACACAAGACATATTTCATAAAATTATATTAAATTCAATACAGAATACACACGTAGCCATTTAGAATATCAACAAATCGGTTCACACCATCTTTGTTTATCAATACACTTTGAATCTGATACGAATAGTAGTCTACATTTCAAGCATATGTTTTCGTCTTCCTACGAACCTGGGTTCGTCGATGGCATTTCACCCTCATCCAGCATGGCGTCGATGTCTGTCTCCAGGTGTGGATCGCAAAGGAGCACAGATACGGATGACGGAATTATTCGATAAGACGTAGTAGTGAATACGATGAGGCCAGGTGAGGACGAATTCTTTCTACCCTCAGTAATGTCAAACAGAGATGCCTCTAATTCGGCGATCTCGTCCCGACGCTTCTTTCACCGTTCCGCTCGGGTCAGGCGCTTTCCTTTCCGGGGAATTGATTGAACTGGGATGCTCTGCGGTTTCATTTATGCGACTGGTGGCATCGCGATACTAATGGAGACAGACTGTCCTCCACTAGTTTCCTTGCAAACTATGTCGGGAATGATGATAGGATTTGTCTCTGGGCCATGACTGTGGCATCGGGAGGTGGACTGGGTGATCATCTCGTCTGTCGACTTGGTCGAATCAATCTCAGGAAATAAGTGTCTGGGCCGATTTCTCAACGAGATCAAGTGGGACCATTGAATTTATTGCTTCTTGTCAAAGATGT
Organism: Schmidtea polychroa; assembly: GCA_959609185.1. Lineage (NCBI taxonomy): Eukaryota > Metazoa > Platyhelminthes > Tricladida > Dugesiidae > Schmidtea > Schmidtea polychroa. The sequence continues at coordinate 65,683 of CAUHTR010000655.1, read as the reverse complement.
TTGCGTATAGCGGGTTACTTATCACGCCTATCCTACGAAAGTGGTTGCCTGATGGAATGATTCTGACTTATACCGTCATCAATCTATGTACATAACTGATATGAAGAACCAATGCTCTCTATTCATTATCTCCAAAAACAAACAAACTTTAGATCTATCTCGTCAAATCGCACCTCCGGCCTGCCCATCTGTGAAAATCATCTGATTACCACCGGTACAAGTGCCAGCGATACCCAAACGTCTTCTTAAACAAATCTTGCCACACATATTAATGATAAATAATTTAAAAATAAAATAAATTTATGATTATAACGATTTCAATACACAATTTTCAGGATACTAATCTCGTTCTAAAGTGCCTCATGCCTTGGTGAAAACAGATTCTTCTCTTCTCAATCACTCCTACCTTAAACGGCTGCCTATCCAATGCCTAATATTCTCAATCAATCCTCCTTTCCGGATACAGCTTCTCCTGAACTTTGTCTAGCCTGGCTCGTTACAACCTATCTCCAATTTACCTATTCACCGGAACATTTCCTCTCTTCCATCTGATTCTCAAGTCTTCATTCCCTCATGCTCCTAATCTTTGTCAACTCTGGTGGTTGATTCGATCATTCTCGAGAAAATTGATGTGGAGTCCAACCTTTCAATCTCTACCTGTCATTCATGCTCCGACATCTCGCATCTCAGGAAAGGGTCGATCGTTCTTTCACAGTCACAACACTGGCTCGTTGATTCCTACTATTCTCTAATCATTACTATCATATCTCAAATGCATTCATCACTCATATCGGCTGCTCGGAATATGCTAAATTATTTTTCATTGAAAATGGCATCGCTAAATCGTAAACTCGTCGACATTCAATTCAGATTATTAAATAAATGATGTGACAATTAATGAATTGATGTGAAGAGAAAAGAGAGAGAACATTCGTTAATATTTTAACTTATTTAAATGTTACATAGAATAATAACATATACGTAAAATAAATACAAATCAAGATTTACATTTTTGTCTATCCTTGTTCATCGAATTTAAATTCCTTGAATCGAATACTATACTGTAATGTAAAATGGATAATAAAGGTTCCGAGTTAGTATAATTGATGATTAAATAGCCCCTAATGTGTGACCTGAAAGAAAAATTTTAGAATTGATTTTTACCGTGAAAAGTTTTACCTGAATGAAAATATTTAGAATTGAGGGAATCAGTCAAATTGCTTTTTTTATATATTAATTTTCGTCCAATCAGGATCCAGCTATTGTGTAAAGTTGTGTTTTTTCTTATTTTTATTCTTTTTAACTCTTTTCTTCAGGTTATTTATTTCTTTTATTTGGTAATTTATTAAATAATTTAATTTTTCTTATTTTCCTCTTTCTTTTGTTGGATCCTGTTGGTCATTATGTTTGTGATTTTGTATTTTATTCTTTTTGTTTTAATTATTGTTTTCTGTTGATTATTATTCGTTTTATTATTGTTGAGGTTTTAAAAGTAAATATTTAAATTATATAGTTCAGATTAAAAGGAAAACCGAAATTGAATGGCGGTCAAGCAGAGAAGCAATGGCAAAGAAAGATATGATAAAAACAGAACTATAAAAGGGTACAATCAGACATAAAATGGAAAAATGCACAAACCTGAGGAAGTGGAATAAAGTGAAAAGTTATCAAAATTGAAGTTGGAAAACGGGAGAGCGGTAGATTAGGGGATGGTGAAGAAGACTGTGAGCAAGAAATTGTTAGAAAATGTTTAGAAAAGGTCGTTAAACAGGTAAATAAAAAAACACAAAATATTAATTAATTAATTGGCTAATGGGAAACCCGAGCCAATGGATAACTCGAGCGATGAAGAAAACCCGAGCACGGCAATTTGAAAGGGTAAACAAACGAGGAATTCAGAGGGCAATTATCCAAATAACCGGATAAACGAGGGTAAACAAAAGAAGGGGAAATACGAAGAGGGTCAACAGAAATAGCCAATTAAGGAATGATAACTAAAGAAGTGCAAAACCAATTAGGTCAAAAAAGGGGCAATTACAACGATTATGGGAGTATATAAGGAAACTCAAAATTCACATAATCGGCGGTAGCCTGTAGGGAAGAAGAAATAGACGCAAGGATTTCGAGGAATAAAATAAAAGAAGAAATAGACGCTAGGATTTCGAGGAATAAAATAGAAGAAGAAAAGAATTATAAGAGGAATCGAGGAGTTGGAAAGGAATATTAAAAGAGTTCGAATCAGAGAGCGGAATCAAGCAAAAGGTGAAACTTAATTTTAAATCGTACAAGGTTGAAATCTTCAGAGCGGAGTCCGATCTGAAATTGTGTGAGAATTGTGATTAACCAACAGTGTGATTAATTGTTGAGAGTTGTGAACTGTTATAAAACAAATATACGTTGGGAGTTTGTGTTTATTGATTTTGGAACAAGTGGAGTCAGAGTAACCAACGGTTGATTTTGATATCATAAAACCCAACATTATTAATATTTTGTTTTCCCGATATTTTACTTTGCTTGTCAGTTGTGGTTGTGTGTTCTGTTTGTTTGGGAATTATTTGTTGTCTATTTCATTTCGATGATTTTGTTTATCTTTTTATTTTATTTTATTATTTCTCCCTTCCCAATTTTTTATTTTTCTTAATATTGACTGATTACCCCAATTTGATGTTATAACAAGATTTTATTTAATTACTTTATAAAAAAATTCAGGTTTTCTCGGTTTTTAGCCCAACACTACGATGATATTTTTCATAATTTTTTTACCGAAAGTCTTGTACTGTTGCAAAGTTATGGTGGATTGATGTTTCGGAGAAGAAAAATAGGCATTCTAATTTTCAATATTCAAATGTGCGGTGGAATACCTGCCAGATTCAGTGACTTCAAAAATTCCGGTATCAATAAACTTATATGTTCTCGCTTCGTCATTTTTGGGGTGTGCCATTTTCGTCTGCTAAAAATTGGGTATGTTAGCTTTGGGGTTTATTATTGAGTTTATGGTGTGAGTGTTATCTGTATTGGTCTTTATGTTAAATTGATGGTTGTGCGTTTGATTTCTTTGCTTTTGGGTGTTTGTGAAATGTTTGTTGTATTGTTTGTTGGGATTGTTAGGTTTGGTGCCATTTGTTTGTTTGATTGTGTAGCAAAAATTAAGGTTATATGAAGGATATAGTTTACTCTATTCAGCCAAAAGTGTCACTATCCTTTATACTTCAATAATAATGTTGAGGATACCTAAATAACAATTTATAAATAAATAAATAAAATTACCTGGGGAAAGATCGTCATTACAAACGGGACGATCTATGGGAACTGAGAAAAGAAAACGGAAGTAAAAAGAAATGAGAAATGAGAAAGAGTAATTGAGCAAAAGAAATTAAACAAGAAAATAAAAAGCAAGGTCAATACTAATTAATTAGTACAAAAAGGAAAAGGAATTTCGAAATCGCGAAAAAAGGAAAACTACAATATTCTTATCTCGACAGCTTGCCAGTGATAACGTAATTGCCAGGAGAAGGCGGCTGAACAAAAAAAGGAAAAAGGGAAACTATCTTGACAGCCCCCAGAGATAAAAATGGAACAGTTGAGAAAGGCAAGAGAAAGAAATTGGAAAAAAATTTGATTATCTTGAGTGCCACAATATAATCAAGCTATATAAAGAGAAACTATCGGACAAAAAATGTAGACAAAATTAGAAACAAAAAGTGACGCGAAATTGAAACGGGAAGGGAGAGACAAATTGAGACAATTTGAGAGACAATTTGAGATACAATTTGAGAGAAAAGTATAGAGACAAATTTGGGAGATAAAATTATTAGAGAAAAATTGGACAAGGTCGAACAAAACGTTGTTGGAGAAACGATTTATGAAAAAGAATTGTAAAGAAAATAATTGTGAAGAATAATTGTTGGAGAAGATTTTAATAAAGGAATTAGTTGAAAAATTAAACGAAAAGAAGTTACTTGAGTATTTGAATAAATTTGTGAAGAAGGTCAAAGAAAACAACCGGCTTCAAAGTCCCAGTTGATAAACCAATCAGTAATTTATGATATTTTAATCCGGTTTTATACGTAAGTGCTATTCCTAACTGAGTTTTGTAATAAGCATTGTATAGTCACCAAGCAGAGTGTTGAATTAACTGTCATTGTAAAGTGAAAATTATTTATGATTATCAATAAAGATTTCTGTTGTCAAGTATTATTTGTGGGTCAGTCAAAGACACGCTTGGAGTCAGTTTAAGAAATTTAATTTTATCATTAACACAATAACCCAACAAAATTGATAAATATGGTGACGGTGAGGCCTACTTTAGTCCAAGACAAGGAAGTATAATACGTCCTATCTCACGGACTAAATTTAGGATTCAATCAACCAGTTACTGATTCTATCAAAACTCTCGCAAAGGACTACTTTGAGTCAGGCACTGACCTCTTCATCGAGTAGAGTAGTTGAACAATATGAATGATCATAGTGCTCTTTTCATCACAATTGCAGCTGAACCCGGTAGTCATCTTTTGAACTTCAACCGCAGATGTCATCATAGTTTAGAATCCCTCAACATGAACTAAGACCAATTTTTATTACGACATTGTTGACTAATGGATATAAAATTACAATCAACATAGGTCAGAATTGTAAATCTTAGGAAGATCCCTGCTCAAATTTTCGTAAAGCAACCCGAATAACCTAGATTATTGTAAAAAATATATGGACAACATTTATGAACTCGGGAATAATGGCGGTTCCATGCGCAAAATTTTTGAAAGTAACATTGAATAACATCAAGTAATAGGGAACAAAAATAAACGAATAAATGAATAACAATAAGCTAAGAAAGGGATAGATAATGAACAGTGACGTAAGACCTTCTATCGATAGTCCAGGACCTGAAAAAGAAAATGCAGGAGTAGTTCTATTATTAGAGCTCATCTGCTCATTGATTTTCAGCCACTATGTTGTTACCAACTTTATACTACTTTGCCAACTTTATTACCAAACTTTATACTATAAAGTAAAATAATCATGAAGGTGTTTAGGATAAAGTCGATGCCAAATCTATAAGCAATTCTAGAACATTTAAATGACATACCCCCTAAGTGCCAACAGTTGAAATTAAGTCAACCCCACAGTACCAACCCTATTATTAACTTTTTATAATTTCTAATTTTTTAACATGTTATTTGTTTATGCCGTAAATATTACTGTTTAACAGTATTTATTAAAGTTACATATTTATTTAAATAAAGACTAAGAATTTCAAAACAATTAAAAATTTTCTTATTAAATTTGATACGTTAGGTTTTTAAAAAAAAATTTGATAATATTCTATTCAAAAATAAATTATTATTTCAACTTTGAAATGAAATTTACGTTTTATTAGATACTACTGATTTTTTGTTTGTTTAATTTATTACTACCATAACAACATATAATAGATTTTAAATGAAAATTAATTTGAAATTATAATTCAAATTATTTATAAAAATGAATTTGAATAAAATAAATAGCAAACACAACAATGATGCAACTTATAGTGATTCAAAATCTCTTGGAAAATTGTATAAATTCGAGAAACAAGATTTCAATGAAGCAGTTCATGGATTTATAAAATTTGATCCACCAACTATTGCTCAAAAGAAAAAAGATGCAATCCAGCGGAAATATTTTTGGAACCTTTGGTTAATATATAATTTTATTTTTCTTATAAATCGGTTTTATTTTAAAGACAAATTTAAAAGATTTTCAACACTACAACAGTGTATCTGAAATACAAAGACGTTACAAAGAGACAATTGTAAGAAAATCAGTTTCAGAAGCCGAAAAACACGTTAAAAGACGCAAAATTGGATCATTAGACCCTATCGATGATATTAAGTGTCCATTACCAAAGTTACCAGATAAACTGAAAGAAAAACAAGTAATTAATATAATTAAAATCTCAATGAATAATGATAAATTAATTAATAGTGTATTTCATTATAATTTAATTATAATTTAGTATAATTTATTTATATATTGTTTTCGATAATTTTATAATTTGTCTACGCGGTTATTCTCGAGAAAATTGATGTGGAGTCCAACCTTCCAATCTCTACCTGTCATTCATGCTTTCTGTCATTCAAATGGTTTTCAATTGATTATATTTGGTAATAAATAATCCCTAGAGAGGTAAATACTCCTTTCTTTCTACCTAGTAGTTATTAACCACTAAATTCCTTTAGTTATTACGACTGTAGGCTTAATTATAATCCATATTATATCAGAATTGTCAGTGCTTAAGTTGATCCTCAATAAATCCAGTGCTCATTTCCTTTAACTCAAAAATAAATCCCGGGTACGATTTTCTCCAATATCAAAAGTTTCAATCTCAATATGAAGCGCGATATAAATAATGTTAATCATTCTCATTGACTCAGTCATCATCACCTCGAAAATTTACAACTTCTATTTCTTTCTTTATTTCCTATTAAATCAGTTTCATCCTCACATTTTTAAAGATAACAAATAGAAACTTATTTATTAAAAAGGGAGCTTGAAGACTATAAATCAGTAATATATCGATGTTTTTTGATACTCACGAATTTTCGGCACTGCCTTTTTCAAGTGAATTTCACTTGAAAAAGGCAGTGCCGAAAATTCGTGAGTATCAAAAAACATCGATATATTACTTATTTATAGTCTTCAAGCTCTCTTTTTAATAAATTCAATGGAAAAATAATCAGTAGTGAAATTGGAAAAAAAAAGTTCTTATAATAGAAACTTATTGTTTTGCCTTGTAATATGCGCTCTTTAACCTAATTCCAAAAATGATGAAAATTCTTTACTAATGTTGTCTTTTTTTAGTTACAGCATGTACTTGATGAATCTTTATATTTTTCATACTAAAAAGCCCGATCTTAAAAGAGTGAAATTTGTAAATTGCTTAGTATAAAAATTACTACTTAATTAAGTAAATAACATTGACAAAAGTTAGGAAAATATTGTGTTGTTTGTGAGATATAATAGATCTCTTTGCAAACCGAAAATTTAGAAAAGTTTCCTTAACACATTGTCACTTGGTCGGGAAGATCTCACCGTTTTGTTAAATATTATTGCAAACCCGACCGAGGAGATCTCCTAATTTAGCAATGTAAGGCAACGCAGTACTGTATAGATGATTTTCAGGATATTTCTAATATATTTTGATTCCCCTTGCTCTTTCCACTCTTGCTCACATTAAATTATCACTACATATTTTTATATAATAGAAAGAGTAAGATAAGTTTCAGAAAATCACTGGCTCATACTCAAGCGTAATTGGTTCAGTAGGTAATGTGTTAATAGAAAACCTTTAATCAGCGATATTGTTTTCTATATTATTCTTGAAATTTTATAAGTATTATGATATTAGAGGCTCAGATTTTACTTCCTGATTAGTTCGGTTTCAAACAGTACGGAATGTTCCCAAAACTAGAAAATATTTATCGTATTTTAGGCAATCTAATTTAGAATTAAGTTTTTTGTAAGTTTTTTTTTCTTATTGTTACTGTAATTATAATTTTTATATTTATTTATAAATCCAATTACATGAATTAAGGTTTTAATTTAATATTAATTTAATATTAACTTCGCTGGCGTTGGATGTATGAGATATGCAAATCTTGTGAGTGTTAATTAACCCATTTCCAGTCATTCGATCGAGCTGAACTTTGGAAAATAGACTTATTATTGATAACAATGCGTGTTATAAAGTTTAGAAGTCACACACTAACACATCGAAGCTGTGTTTACAGCGCTAGAACTTAAAATTTTAACGGCTTTTTGAATTTTGAAAAAAATTATAGGAATTTGAAAACGATTTGAAACCATGAGATTTCCCATATAAAGGATTGCTACTAAAATTGATTTTAATTTTGATTAAAATATATTTTTGAAAAACTTGTTTTAGGATCTTCTAGTAAAACCAGAAATTCAAGATGTTGAAATTGTTTTAGCCAGAGGTCACGCTAAAAATCACGTAACACAAGCAACTGTTGTCAAGCCGCCACATATTTATGGTAAAATGAATATTTTTATATATTTTTATAAATTTTTATTCAATTTGTTTAATAATGTAGGGAAATGTTACATAACCGACCTTATAGATAGTAAGAATTTTTTTTATAAAAATTTATGCTTTATTTTCAAACGTTTATGTTTATGTTTTTGTTGATATTATTTTTATGCTTTATTATTTCTAATTTATTGTCCATTTTTTTATTTATATTTTTGTTCATAATGAATTCAATGTTTGGCACAAAATTAATTAATTAATTTTTATGTATAAATGATGAAATAACTGAGCCACTTATTTACAAAATTGATTAACCCTTGAACGCAGATATACTCCAATTTGCTCACTCTAAGCTTGTTACAAAACAATTCCCAATGAAACGGATCATTTGGTGTTTTAACTATATTTTACGATTCTAGGCGATACGATTTCTCTGTATATTCTACCGCCTAATTCCTCTATGCTACCCACTCCTCAGCCAATATCCACTTTTTAGTTACTCGATTCTTCGTAATTTGATGGATTCTTTGTTTTGTAATTCAATTTGATGTGTACGATATGCAAGAGTTATGTAGTTTTTAATTATTATGACATAATATGCATATGTAATACATCACTAATCGTACCATGTAACTATGTATGTGGTATCATGTAACGGGGACATAATTTTAAAGTGGTTCAATTTTGATTTAATGAAGTGAAATTGAATAATAATGATATAATAACATATCATAACTTATTTACCATTCACACTAAAACCTCGATTTGCGTTGTTTTCGAAGTTGCGTTGTTTTTGAAATTCATGGATGGAAGTAAAAAAAACATATGAACGGAGTTTGGCGTCAACTATGACCAGAAAGCGTATATAACGATGCAGAAGTTGACGTTGTACCAACTGTTTGTAGAGAAATTTCTGAATTAGCTAGAGAAGCAAACTTTGAAGGCATGGAGGAAGCTGATATTAATGAGATATTGATATCACATGATGAAGAACTTAATAATGAAGATTTAATTTCTATAAATGTTGAACATTCTTTCTTTGCCTGATATAGTTCCAGAAGAAAAACAGTTAACGGCTCGTTGTATTTCGAAAGCAATGCAACTCATTTCACAGGCAATAGACATTTTTGTAGATAATGACCCTAACGAAAATCGATGCTTAACGGTTACGCGAACTATTGATAACTATCAATTGCTATAAAGAAATGTATATGGAAAAAAGCTGTACAAGTTCAGCAAACTTTGGAGAAGTTTTTAACTGTAATATTACGAGAACCAAACTAGAACCAGTCTACAGAAACGGTAATCGATTTAGAATCGTCAAGTTCATCGAATTAGAAATAAAAAAAAGTTACAAACTGTTTCTGTGCAATGAATTTTATATTTTGTTTATTTAACGAATTTTTATGTTATTTTATTTGTTATTTAATGAATTTATGTATTGTATTTAATGTTGGTTTATGTATTACATATATACATAATGATTGAAATAAAAATAGATTTTAATCTAAGGGATCTTTTGTTTTAGTACTAATTAACAAAATACATTTTTATATGGAAAAATTAATTTCGATTTGCGTCATCTTTCTTGGGGGCCCAATTAACAACGCAAATCGAGGTTTTAGTGTATTAGTTACCAAATCCTTCAGCCAAGCTAAATATCCAAATTAAAGTATTAGTATAACAAATACATAAGAATATTTAATAAAACAAAATATGAATTATAATGAAACCAACAAAGGGGTATTACGCCATTAATTTTTACTATTTTTATCATCTGTCAGATTTTCCAAAGAAGGGAGTAAAATGGTCATTTGTTTAATTTAATTTCCATTGTTGATTTCTTATCATTTTGTCCTGATTTATGTAAAAAACAATGTGACAAGTTAGTCTGATCCGAATGCGTTACTTGTAACGTTGTAAAAAATTAAGATTTAGGGAACTGCATTGTAAAAATAAAATCATAGTAACTAAATATGCAAAATTTTACTGATCCTTATTTGTTAATACTGATAAAAATATTATTTTTAACTGATAATTTATTTTAAAAAAATATTAGTCGTTTATTACAAAAGATGCTGACCAAATAAAAACAACCGAAACGTCAAACGGTACAAAGATGAGCATTAAAAATATAAATGATTCGATATTTTTTGAATTCATGTTAATTTGTTAATAATTATTTACAGAAGCTATGTCTTATGAAGGCGAAACTAATATTCCCAAAATTATTTCTATACTCAGACAACAGCCAGAGATAAAATTTTTATATCTTACACATACGCTCAATAAAAAATCTACAAATTACCATTATTACAATCTAAAGTAAGTTTTGATAATAATTTGAATTTTAATGATAAATTTATAAAATAGAGTTGTTAGTTATCACAATGTTAATAAGGAAGATTTCTACATGGTAAGCCTTAATGGTTGCACTCACATTGTCGCGGGTGATGAAATTGACCATATTTCCTTGGATAGATTTGAATTCGAATATGAAATGTATACAAAAATGAAAAAGGTAGACGATGTCATATTGTAAATATTAATATTAATAATAATAATAATAATAATAATAATAATAATAATAATAATAATAATAATAATAATAATAATAATAATAATAATAATAATAATAATAATAATAATAATAATAATAATAATAATAATAATAATAATAATAATAATAATAATAATAATAATAATAATAATATTAATGATGATGATTATTTTTTATATATGAGAATGTGATTATTTTTAAATTCTGACTTCAAATGTTTTATTTTTATTAATTTGCAAATCTAGAGTCAATATTATGTTTATTTGAGGAGCAGTAAAACGAACAAGTGTTTCTGAATTTTAAATTCACTTTTTAATCAATAATTACACATTTAAATCAATACTTGAATTTCTATTTTGAAAAATTTGCACTTAACACTAGGTTTACGGGCTTTTTTATATACCTATCTCTACTGCACCCATCAAATTGACGGATGCACATAAGTACTTCGTTTTTTTTCGTTTTTAAATGTCTTATATAACCGAAAGAAGGCTAAAATAGTCATGACATACTTATATAAATATTATTACAAGCTAAGTTTAATTTAAAAGTGATACTAAAAATAATATTTTCAACTACTATTCTATGTTAAAGGAAAGCAAGTATAATTACTGTATTTCTCAGAATATAAATTTTTCATTAATTTTTATTTCTTTCAAAATTTTTTTTTATTAATACGAATTATAGATAAATTATTATTAATAAAAGTTATTTTTTAATCTCACACTTAAAATATGGTCAGCCGAAATATTGGCTTCTTTATTGTCCTGTTTAAAACTAAATTAGCTATTTAAAGACTTAGAAAATTAAATTAAAATAATTCACTACTTGACTTTATAAGTAGAATAAAATTATTTTTAATGTATAAATAATAATAATAATAATAATAATAATAATAATAATAATAATAATAATAATAATAATAATAATAATAATAATAATAATAATAATAATAATAATAAGAATAAGAATAAGAATAAGAATAAGAATAAGAATAAGAATAAGAATAAGAATAAGAATAAGAATAAGAATAAGAATAAGAATAAGAATAAGAATAAGAATAAAAGTAATAATTAAAAAATATGATAATAATTATTTTTTTTCAAATATAGATTCCAACATTTAATAAATTTCGAATCTGGAAAGCTTTTATTCGTTGGAGAAAAGTTATCAAATATACTAAATTTCACCAATGCAGCAAGTTTTTGCTAAATCATCTTTTTATCATAAACAGTAGTCTGAGACCAGCTCTTCTTAATGTAAGAGAAATGTGCCACAGAATCAGCGACATGGGTCTGTGTAAAGTGGAAAAAGGTCGAACTTACACTCTTATTGATTTTATGAATGCTCAAATAATCCAATTAAACGAAGTTGCTTCAAAACTCACAGAGTTTAGAGAATTAGTAAGAGAAGTTATCAGAAGTGCTTGTCGAACTTCTCTTTTGGAAAATGGATTCTTCCCAGATGATTATTTCATTGATGGTACTGATACTCCCAATTATGGAGGTTTGTTTTTGTTTTAAATTTTCTTTTCTGTAAACTTTTAATTCAACACATCTTTTATTTAATAATACATTCAGATTCGGTTAATGCCGTTTATTATTTCCAACGATTTGTGTCGATAGTAACTATTTCAATACGATTTTTATGAACTGAATAATTTGATATTTTTTCTATAATTTTGTGTTAAAAAATGAAGTCACGTTTTAAAATATTCTGTAATTATTTCATGTCATGCGCTGATTGTAATTTTCGATGAAATTAATATGCCTCCTAGTGAGTAATATTCCTCAAAAGTTCTCTGTGGCATATTTGTTGCAAGTGTATCGAAAGAGTGACCAAAGAAAGGAAATTTGCTACTAGTCATTATTTAAACAAATTTTAATGAATCTTTGTACGAGTGTTAATTTAATTTTTATTATTCATAATATCTCCCGGAATTATCTTCTAGGCTATATTTTTCGTTTTACTAAAAATATGGGTTTATATTCGATTTGGTCAGGATTATCCAGGCACATATGTAGTATATATTGTCTGTCAGTGTTCAGGGTCGTGCTATAACCTTTTGGGGCCCTGTGCAGAAAACTAACAAAAATTAAAAAAAATTTTGTTTTATTGATTTTAATTAAAAAAAATAATACAGAGAAATTATAAAGCTATTTTTGTGTCAAATTCATCAATCATATCATTGTAATAAATTGTTCTGGCTGTTCCATTTTCAATCAATAGGTATTGCTAATTCAGAAAGTATTGCCTGTGACATTGTACAACGTAAATAATTTTCAGTTAATTTTAGTTTTGTAGTGTATTTAATATTTGGGAACCCAGTATGATTGCCTTTGTTGTACATGCGATCGTACGGCGATGACTGTATTGAATACATTCTTCTTTCACTTTAATACAATCATCAAATAAACGATTTCTTGTTTAGAAGATTTTTAAATTATTGGATTCAAAATTTAATTACAAGGCTTTTAAATAAATTAAAGAATTAAAGTAAAAGTAAACCAAACAAATTTGTATAATCATTTTTTAATAATATATAAAGAAAATTAAAACATGGAAAATTAAAAGTTGTATAAACCCTATAAAAATTAAATTTTCCTCTATACAAGAAATTTCTTTTAAAATAAAATATACTCAATCTGTCCAAAAATGATAGTCCAGTTTGACTTTAAATCGTAATTTCTTTGCAACCACTCAAATGCTTAAAATACAGTTTTGTTATTTGTTCAATCAATAAAATAAATTTATTTATTGTGTTTTTACTGTAAAAGGTTTTACAAAACCGTTCAATTTTTTATATTCTTTATTGACAATCATTTTGGGAAAAAAGCTAAAATGCAACTGGACTATCATTTTTGGACAGAGGGAGTATAAGATTTAATTTGGTTCATAATATTCAAAATATTTGAAATATTTAAAAATTAAAACAAACGTCTAACAATGATAATTACAAATTACAAAATTTTACTCATTAATTTATCTGTCCTAAAATCAATTTTATTATTTTTGATAAATTTTGTTTAAATCTTAATTTATTAAATTATTTATTACCATTTCTTACTATGCATTTAATCTTTTTAACTCCACTTTGGAAATCCATTGTTTTTTTTTGATTCGGGTACAGAATAAAATTTTTGGCATTTAAATAAAGTTATAATCTTAAAAATTATTAATTTTGAATATAAGGGGATCTATTCTTAAATAATTTTAATTCATTTTTATTTTATTATAAACAGAAATTACAATGTAGTTATTTATTTATAACATATAATTCAATAACATATAATACAAAATAATTTTTTTAATAACTTTTAATTTTTAATGTAATTTAAAGCGTTATTTTTCTGATTTATTTGTCTGTAAATTTGTTTATAATTTTTTTTAATAATTTTTCTATTGAATTTTAGATTAATAGTTCACCTAAAATAATTTCCCATTAATTAGAGTTTTAAAAAATTGGTTTTTCACAATGTGTCATTATTTATTTCAGTTCACTGCCCTGCCAGTTTGAGAGCCAAGTACATGTTTTTAATTAGGCTTTTCTGTGATTTTGATTAGTCTTTATATTATTAATGTTTAGGACACCGTTTACCAACCTTTTTACAAAAATAAACACTTTGTCCACCGCACACTAGAGATGCAAAATCTCCCAAAAATAGTTGTTTTGATGTGATGAACTTTGAAGGTATTTGTTTTATAAAGTTAAAATTGAATAAAAACCTCTCAAATTTCTCAAAAGAACTTCCACGCCCGACGTTGGAAAACATTGGTTTAAGAACTGGCTCAAACTGGCCTGCGAGTCGCATTAGACTAGTACATGAGCCGATGGGCCGCAACATAATTTTTTTTGAAAATAAATACTCGAGAATGTATCATAATTGCAATTTATTAGAAATAGGAAAAAAACATTATTATGAACATAAAAATTATTAAAATAAAGACAAACAAAGCGTCATATATATTATTTTTATTTCTGGCTACTTAGTTGGCAACGTTTAGCCACCACAAGAGCATCAATATTAGGAACAATCTTTTGAGATGTAGCCAGTCTTAGTGTTGATTGTAAATGTTCGCAACTTTACTTTGTTCTTGTTGAAGATTTGTTAAATTTCATCAATGAAAAAAATTATTCACAAAGATAGGTGCTTCCAAACATTCCAAACATTACTGCCTGAGAATGCAACCTTGGAAATCTTTCTTGTTGGAGATATGAATAAAACTCAAGAATTCCAACATCTCAGTACTTTTGTTTTAAAATAGAATCACACTGAAGCTTCACTAATTCCATCTGAATTTCCTCTGCCACGGATTCAACATCAACAGCAAATGGTGTTGAAAAAAGTTTGAACTATGGTTCAAGCATTTAAAAGTCTTTAAATCGTGCCCTTCAAAAGTATTAATTCTAGCAATTCCTCAGTAATCATTAAATGTTTGTCAACACCTCTAATGAAGACTGCACATTAGGCTGTATCAGTTGTGTCTTTGCTCTCATCAATTATGCTTCAAAAGTTTTACTTTAAAAGTTTTCATTGACAAGTTGATTTTTGTGTCATCTGTTAACTCAGAAATTCGAGCAGAGATTGTATTAGCAGATAAACTTATTCCCTCAAACAATTTCTTCTTTCCAGGGCACATTATTTCGCAGGCTTGTACCATGCATTCTTTGACAAAAAGTCTTTCTGTAAAAGGTTTGTATGCAGTTCTTGTTATTTAATTAATTTGAATTTCAAATTATAAACTTTTTTTGGTAATTATTTAAAAAGTCTTCGGGGCCGCACTGGACCCTGTCGTGGGCCACGTGTTTGAGGCGCCTGGTTTAAGACATGATTCGTTAATACAGTATTGTTTTTCACCATGCATAGTAAATATGATCTATTTTCGATTGTGAGTTATGAAAATTGGCCGTGATCAGTTAATATAAGAAAGACTTATCAAAATTACTAAATTTATATACAAACATTCTTTAGTAAATTTATTAAATTTTATATTATTAACTTAGAAATGGAAATGTACGATATTGAAGAATTGATTGATGGTTGTAAGCTTGGAGGTTCTAAGAATAAATTAAAAAAAATTATATATGACATCAATAATCCATTGACTGGAAGGGCGGTTAAGCAATTGAATTTTACACTTAAATATGTCACCAACTGTCGATTAAAAGTAGAACGCAAAAGAAATGGGAAACTGAAAGGAAGTAATGAAGGATTCATTTTGCGTTGTTTTCGTTGTTTATTTTATTTCGTTTTTATTTCGTTTTTTACAAACATTTTAAAGTTTTTCAACCTTTACAATTTCATGTCGTGTTTGTCTACTTTAGAAGGTCCTCCTGGAACAGGAAGCAGTTATATGATGCAATCCTATGATATGGATGTCTATGCAGAAGCGCCTGACAAAATGACATACACAGAACAAGCAAATAAGCGCAATCATTGTCAAAGATTAACGAAGTATTATTTCAATAAAAATTCCAAAAACCTCTTTAAAAATTTATTTACTTTACCAGTTTTATACGATTAGCAGACTATTTGATTGTTAATACGATGCATGTTCTTGCTGTAAATTCAGTTTTTACACTTCTTAATTACCTTTCTGACCAATTGAAAAAAACTCCTACGGCGGAAGAAATTTTCAACTATAAAATTATAGTTGGAGAAGTCACTAGAAATGAGGATTATGAAGACTTATCTCGACCCGAAGAGCCTGTAAAAGTTGACCTAATCAAACAGCCGGCAGTAAATTATCAAAATGGAGTTTAGAAATATTTTCATTATTAATTTTCCAGATTGAAGAGATAAAACCTACAGAAGAAGAAAAGGCAGTTGTTATTCCACCACTTTTTATCACAGAATTTGTTTTGACCGTCCAAAATTTATTATTTTTGCCCGACAGAGAAAGATTCCAAGATGGAATTGATGAAGTTATAAAACGATTTCAGGTTGATTAATGTTTTTTATAAATTATGATATAATTTTATAATAATGAAAATATATTGAAATTTCAAAATAAAAATATATTACAAATTATACAAAATGAAAAATTTGTACATCGACAAATTAACTAAACTTTTCGTTTACCAAAAAATACTTACTTACCGTTTAGATCCATTGGAGCCGTAAGTCAAATAAACAGATTTTTTTAAAAATATATTTATTTTACATAATATAATAAATTCATTAGCAAAATTATAAATTACCCAAAGAAAAGTCAAAAATATATTTTATATATTGTATATATATTGAATTTTGAATATTGAGAAAAAAATTTTTTTAACCCTTTAATGGACAATGACGTGTATACACGTCATACTACTGCGTTCTGTTGGGACATGCCGTGTATACACGTCATACTACTGCGTTCTGTTGGGACATGCCGTGTATACACGTCAAAAATTATTTTAATAATAAACGAGAACTTTAGTGTCCCCGAATTGTGAATGACACGTCTGTTGCCGTCAATGTCTATGGAAATTTGTTCAATATAAAAAAAGTGTCCCAGATATGGCAAGTGACGTTCTGGGAACAGCAACTAAAAAAGTGCGTCCGCGAAAGAGTTAAATAATAAAGGTTTTTTGTTACCTTTTTTATACATTTTCCAATATTTTTCTGAGAGACGAATATTAAATCTTAGATTGTTAGAAACATGATGATTTTCTAAAATTGAATTGTCTTCTATTTGGAATTACATTATTCAATTCAAAATTCAAGCTTCGGGCGAGCCTCGATTAAACGGACCTGAAATTTTAAAACTTCGGATTTAACGCATGAAATTTCTGGTCCTTATCTTACATGTAAAAATTAACATTGTATTAATTTAAAAATATTCTTAATCAAAATTTACCAATAGTTTAATTAACAAATTATTTTCTGTTATTAATTCACTGTTATTTTATACAAATTTGTCTTGGTTACGACCATATTTTTTACTCTCAATGAGTAAAAGTGGATTGTATGTGATTTCAGTTGAACACAAATGCTTCAAACTTGTTGAAGTTGGAATCTTAAAGCGTTTTCAAAAAATGAGGTTTCGTTATTTCAAAGGCTTCAAAAGGTTTTTCATTATTAAATAAACTTTCCATATATATTAAATATATCATTTTAATATTCAACTTGCTATAAGCAGAAATTTGTCAATTTTCCAACATACACATTTAAAAAGCCTAATTTTTTATATAACGGTCTTTCCGAATTAACCAACACATCT
The DNA here is from genome assembly GCA_959609185.1 of Schmidtea polychroa. NCBI lineage: Eukaryota > Metazoa > Platyhelminthes > Tricladida > Dugesiidae > Schmidtea > Schmidtea polychroa. Next base: position 47,885 of record CAUHTR010000655.1, on the reverse strand, counting down.
TAGGAGTATTAGTTGTATCAAAATTTTACCGTTAAGGGAAAATTATGGATAATTTACTGCTTAATTTCAAAACACTTATTGTAACTAAACATTCATTCATATATCGGTTACGAATCAAAAGCTTCTTGCCTACTAAGGCTTGTATATGTTAGCATCAAAATATCTATTAGACAACCGCCTTATGGTATTGGTAATTGCTTCAACTTTAGAATTGAAATTTCTTAAGTTATTCTCCACCGACTGCAACTCATCTCTATAATTACTCATAAGTTATCTACCCGTATTTTAGCACTAGGCACCGGGGTTCTCAAACTTTCGGATACCGGGCCCACTTTAAAAAGTAGAAACTTTTCAAGACCCACCGACTAGTAAAGATGGGGTGGAAGAGCATATCAACTTATCCTTTTCTGTTTTATATCTAATATATTTAATTTAAAATATATCAAAATAAATTATAAGTAATCGAATAAAAATAGTAGTTTATATAAAATATCCAAAATCCCATTTTTCATTTTTTGGTGTATATATTTTTAAACTTTTTCACAACCGACACTTTGAGAACCTCTGTACAAGACTAATTATTATTATAATTATTTATAAAGCGATCATTTTCGATTATCAGTATCAATTAAATATAAAATAATTTAGAAATGATATAATAACCCTTTGTTACAAGTTTCAAGTTTTATAAACAAACATCAGAACTTGAAGAGAATTATTTCATAGTCGAACAATTCTGATTTTTGTTTTTAATAAGACTTGAAACCTGCATGAAAGGCTTATTATTGTTGCAGATAAAAATGTCCACTGAAATTTTGGTTCCAAATGACTCCATTGTCCACAGTTTTTAATTTCAATTATTCCATATTCAATTCAATTTTTGACCAAAATAAATTTATTAGTAAAGTCCACAATTTTATACAACAATTTAAACATATGGAAATATAATTAGTAAATAATATAATATTATAATAAAGATTAACTAATTAATATTAGCTGACTGAATTTTTGAATAGGCATTTTGTTAAAGGATATATAATTATGCACATTTTGTTAATGGGCGTTTGAATTGAATCCCATATTCTGGAAATATGATTTATTAAAAATTAATTATTATATTATTAATTATTATTATTATTATTATTATTATTATTATTATTATTATTATTATTATTATTATTATTATTATTATTATTATTATTTTTATTATTATTATTAATTATTATTATTATTAATTATTATTATTATTATTATTATTATTATTATTATTATTATTATTATTATTATTATTATTATTATTATTATTATTATTATTATTATTATTATTATTATTATTATTATTACTTTAAATTCGCAGTTCTAATTTTTTTTTAGTTATTTGTCTCTTTCTTTTTTGAGAAAATAACTTTTTAAAGAAAACTAAATGCCCATTTAACTCCAGATTTAACAATTTATTGTATATTTTTTAAAAATATTAAAATTTGAAAATTCAATTATAATTATTGACAATTTTAATAATAAACTGCTACCTTTCCTTGACAAAAGAATTTCTGAGAGGTCTGTATATTGATATTACAACTATTTTATTATAACTATTATTATAAGTATTTCATTTATAAGTATAATTATAAAATTCATATCATATAACCATAAATTTTTAGAATACGGTCCTTAGTGTACAAAATTTGGTCCCCGACACCTATTTCGATTCTTTCACTAAGCCAGTTATTAATAATAAATTTGAAGAAAAAATTTGTGGAGAAGGACCCTCTATGGCGGCTATGTTCGAAGAAGACGCACATTTGCATAACCTAATCAGCCAAACGAGAGACGCTATCGATGCAGCTTTCAACGCATGTGATAAATACGCCAGTACCTTCATTGAATTAAGGCAATTTTATGAGAAAAACGAGTCAACAGATCTAGATGCAATACGAACGGGAAAATATGGTAAACAGCTTTTTTTTATTTGATATTCTCATTGTCGTTATTATTTACAAAATGAATTCAGATGAAATTGGTGTTCACAAAGGTGAAGCCAAGAGAAAAAAATTACTTGATGGTATTCATGTTTTATTTTTTGTTATTTTAATGTTTTTTATTATTAAAAAATTATTTTTCCAGATAGATTTTATTTGCGGATTTTCGTTAATAATTTAATTTCAAATTTAGACGTAGAATTTTTCCGTGAAGCATTTTCTCGATATCATAGAGAAATTCGAATGTGCAAGTTGATTACTGAACAGAAACCTATTGGAATGATTCTTGTCGATTCAACAAAAATGAAACAGTTGATGTTACCCTCCCCTCAACGATGTCTTGATATTATCAATGAAATGCTGCCGGTTATTGCCAGGAAAGAAGTTGATGCTTTAATCAAAGAATCCCAAGATGCTGAATTCACATTATGCAATGAACCGACGAATACAGTTGATTATGTTAATGCTCTTAACTTCTTAAGTGAAATTCAAGTTCGAGTATGTTTATTTGTGATTTTAACATCTTTCTGAAATAAGATTTCTTTGATAGATGGAACCATTGGAAAGAGAAGCTGATGTGATCAAAGAAATGTATGATTTGATTGACGCATTTAAAGTTCCAACTCCACCCGAAGACTTTGCTGTTTACCAAGTAGGAACAATGATAATAATTATTATTATTGTATTTTCATTAAAAGTACTGAAAAATCGGTTTATAATAGTGTTAGAGCAAAAAATTATATATATATATATATATATATATATATATATATATATATATATATATATATATATATATATATATATATATATATATATATATCAGGGGTGGCAAAACTTTCAAGTCTTGCGGGCGACTTTTAACTAAATTAAATCTGGCGGTCTACCAGAAAAACTATTTTCAATTGTTACCTGTAGTTATTCTATTTATTCTATTTAAATACAAAACGAATTAGAAAAAAACTTATAATACTTTACTAGAACGTAAACATATCTTAATATAATACTATTTACTGCTACTACTTGCACCTGATACGTGGCACTGCATCTTATCAGCAAGTTCTTCGTATTTCGGGCAAAAGGAGCTTATGGCGATCCGCAAGCATGATTCCAAATGATCATCTGTCAAACAAGATCGATGTTTTGTTTTAATGACATTCATTGAAGAAAAGGCTGATTCACAAAGATAGGTGGATCCAAAAAATGCGGACATATATCCAACTACTCTCCGCAAAATTGGATATTTTTCTTCTGAAATAAGATTCCAAAAATTATCTTCGGTTGTAGCTCTTGATTTTAAGTAAATGTCGCTTTTCAACGCTATTATCTCATCTTCTAAGCAAGCTGAATCTGAATCCAGAAATTCATTAATCTGAGTAGCGATCTCCTCTGTATCAATAACATCATTAAACGGGAATGACATGAACATAGCAATATTTGAAATTTTAGATAAATCTGCGAAACGTGTGTTAAATTCATTTAAAAGGGTAGTAATTTGATTTGTATATTTATCGTAAAGAATTCCTGGCGCATTTTTGGATTCTTCTTCCATGTTTTTAAAATGTTTCAAATCACCCCGTTCTAGTTGACGCACAAACAAGGAAAGTTTCTCTTTAAACGTCTTTACTGCCGTTATCATGTCAAGAATTGATTTGTGTCTCCCCTGAAGCTGTAAATTTAATTTATTCAGGTGCTCTGTAATGTCGCAAAGAAAAGCAAGATTTATCAGCCAACTTTTATCCTCCAGTTCGGGATATAATTCTTCTCTTCCAGTCAAAAACTGTTTTATTCCGGGCAAAAGATCTCTAAATCGTTTTAAAAATGCTGCACGGCTAAGCCATCTTACATCCGTGTGTAACAATAATTCAGTATTTTCAATTTCACATTGTTCAAGCAAAGTTCGAAATTGACGTCGTTGTAGACTTCTTGCACGTATCGAATTTACTATTTTAAACGCAATATTCATTACATAGTTAGAGTTCAACACTTTGGAGCATAAGGTTTGCTGGTGGATAATGCAATGATACGAATGAAAACTGGGAATTTCTTCATCATTTTTGCAAAGTGTTACAAATCCGACATGTTTTCCGATCATAGACGGAGCTCCATCCGTGGTAATTGATACCAACTTGTGAATCGGGAAATGGGTGCGACTTATAAAAGACTTGAATAAATTGTAAATATCTTGACCCCTTGTTTGTCCTTTCATTGGAAGAATAGTCAATAATTCTTCTCTGGTTGACATATCATCAAAAACCATTCGAATGAAGATGCATAGTTGCGCAGTATCAGTGAAATCTGTAGATTCATCAAATTGCAAAGAGAAAAAGCGGCATTTTCGAATATCTTGCCGCAAAATATCTTCCAAGTTTTTGCTAATGTCCACCATTCTTTGCGTGCTAGTATTGCGCGTCAATGACATATTGTTGATACAATCCATTATTTCGGATTTATTTTTAAAATCTTTGAATAACACCTCACCAGCTTCAACAAACGCCTGTTTCCATATTTCGCCATCTCCAAAAGGTTTTTTATGTTTCATCAAAATATTAACTACCTTGAATGATGCTAGGGTAGCTGTTTTTGATTTTGAGTTAAATTTCGTAAAAAAGTTTGTTGTGCACCTAATTGAGACTTTAACTGCTTGACTTTGTCTTTTCGTACCTCGGAATGTAATGGAAAGTCAATTTCATACTGTTTGTGCACTGTTCGAAAATGTCGTTCAACGTTAGCTCTTTTAGGTAGTGCTACGTTTGAATTACAAATGAGACAAACACACTTATCTTTCATCATTATGAAAAAAAATTCCTGTTCCCATTCAGTATTATAATGGTACGTTTTAGTTTTTTTGGCCGGTTGTGTCATTGGGGCTAAAACAAGAAAATAATAAAAGCTAAAATAAATTAAATATGAAAATTAATGTTAAACACACTTACATACTAAAAAATTAAAAATGTTAACTTTTATAAAGAATTTTTTTTAATAAAAAAATTTTGAAATTAATATTATAAGCAGGTATTATTCAATACTGAATACTTCAAGCTTTCAAATTTTTCTAACGAAAACAATTTGATTTCAAAATTGAAATAGACAAACACACGTTTGTTGTATTTTATTTTGGTTGTTTTTTATTTTTTTATTCCTTATCGAAGATTGTAGCGTCAATGTTTTGCTTTTATTTTATGGCCTACTTGTTCAAACACATGAAATTTATTCTGATTATTAGCTAACTGTATATATTTGAATTTCAAACTAAAAATTTACTACACTCTGAGTGTTATCTGACTAATATTATGTTTCTTATTGGAATTTTTTTGTCATATGAATCGAAACTTATTTTAAATATGTTTATAAAGTTAGAAATTCAATAAATAAAAAACTGATTTTTATATGCAATTTTCCATAGTGCTAGCGGGCTACTTTCGATAGCTACGCGGTCGACGCTTTTGCCAGCCCTGATATATATATATATATATATATATATATATATATATATATATATATATATATATATATATATATATATATATATATATGTGTGTGTGTGTGTGTGTGACTGCATGTCTGTCTGTATGTCTGTTCTATGACAGAACGACACAAACCAAAACCACACATTTTACATATTAATCATATTTTAATTATCTTATTATTTTTTATGTATTATTATTTTTATTTTTATATATTTTTTATTTTATAATTTACTAAGTATGTTAATTATGTATTTGAAATAAATATTTCTAATATTTCATCAATGGTGAACACTGATCAAAGCACAACTAGGAAAAATAGAAAGTATGAGCTTTTCCATGAGCAAGCCACTGTAGTCCACAGGTATGAAGTTGAGGAAGACAAGTTAAAATACTTAAGACGAATGGCAAATTAACAGTAATAAAAATGTGTCGTTTTGTCTGTGTGTGGTTTTGGCATGTGTCGCTTTCGTTTGTGTCGATCTGTCTGGTTACTCTGTGTGTCACAGCACAAATCAACGCCTGATTTAAAAAATAAGTTAACTTATTAAAAAATTAAATTCATTGCTAGTTCAGTTTTTTTTAATCATTGTTAGTGAAGCATATAAAATTTATATCAATATACAGTGCCTTTTTCACTGGCTTTCACACCACGAAATGGTGCACAAAGTCATACTTTTATAGAGCTATGTCAAAAGATGCATACAATTATAATGAATGTCAAATTCTCCACTACATATCATGAAGAATATATCAGAATTAATAGGATACCCATGGGTTATATTCTGATGAGAAAAATATGGTCATTTATTGACAAGATAAACATTACAAGCTTTGTGATACCCAGTGCAAATCCCAATAGTAGACTAGTTTCGAGCTTTTGGCTCTCATCAGTACTATGCAGGAGAAGCGGAGATTTCTCTTACAATATTGCTGATTCAACTCTATTGTACACTTTACCTGCTACACTGGAAATCACATCACTTGCAAATTCGCTAAATTACAGAAAAAAATATTTGCAAACTTGTAAACATGGCGTATGAAAAATCATATTTGCCTCTGGAGACAGAAACTGTTTACAAGTGCATCCGTAAACCTTTAGCATTTTTAAATTGTAATAGATTAAAATATTTTTTTACGGATGTCTAACAATAAAATAAGATAAACATTACAAGTTTTATGATACCCAGTGCAAATCCTAATAGTAGACTAGTTGTATACTTACCTGGCGCGAAGAGAAATCTTCGTGTCTCCTGCATAGTACTGATGAGAGCCAAAAGCTCGAAACTAGTCTACTATTGGGATTTGCACTGGTATCACAAAGCTTGTAATGTTTATCTTATTTTATTGTTAGATATCCGTAAAAAATATTTTACTTATTACAATTTATTGATAAGTTTTGAAAATAAAAACGCATAGAGAAATCAAAGTTTATCATTCAATCAATCGGAAAATATATTAGTCCTCTTTATTTGTCTTATTTTATGACAAAATTTATCATAAATATTTCTTAAATTTGTGATTATGAATGGTATAATATTTATTACGTTTTCGTTAGGAATCCCATATTTGCTTCGTACTTTCACTTCCACCAATCCTATTGTATATGTCGTTTTAGAAACAAATTTTCTAGTTTTATTTTAATTCCTTCTTTAGCTATAAATAATTTTACAGTACCTTGTAAATGCTAAATCTTCTTTTTCTACAATTCGAAAGCTAATAAAAATGAATATTACCATTATTAGAAGCTGCTAGAACATCTTCTAAATTATTTTTAAAATCAGGCTCAAAAGATTTTTAAATAATTCCAAGTATTTATTTAATGAAATATTGTTTAATTTTCAAACAATTTTTCAGCCTTGAATAAAATATTTTCAAAACAATTTATTAAAATTTTCGATATTTAAAATGTATTTATTTAAAAATTATTTACTATAAAAACTTCTTTTATCGTTAAACAAAATTTCTTTTTAATTTAAAAAATTATTTTAAAACTTATTTTAAATTTCTATTATTTATCATTTACAATTATCTTAAAAAAATCATTGAAATATTGAAAGAATGTTGTTTGATGTTATTCTACTTTTTATTAATAAATATATTTTTATTATATTTGAATTTGTTTAATAAAATTTTGAAATAATTATTTTCTTTTTCCTAATTATATTTTTTATATGTGACTTGTGAAAATATGCAATTGCATTAAATAAAAATTTTTGAATTTGTGTATCTACATGTGGTTCTTTAAAAAATATAAAAAACTGGATTGCGGCTTTCTTTATACGTCATAATATATGTGAAATACAAATCTTTATATATTTTTGTATATATGAAACATTTATTACATAATTTCATTAATATAGACTCTATATCCTTCAATTGATCGAGCAAAGAATTCGATAGATAAAGCACTAGCTGAAAGAGATGGAAATATTGACAAATTTTGCGCATCCTTGGATAAAGACATTGCAGAGTTGAGGAGAGACAGTCAAAGAGATGCGACAGGCCATAAATGTATTGCATGAAATTATGAATATAAAATTAAAAGAAATACTTTTAAAACATTCAGAATCCACTTATACTCGATATCAAAGCCAACAAACATGAAGTGAAAGAAGAACTGGAAAAACTGAAAAATACAATGAATGAATTGCAAACTCGGGCATTTACTTACAAATCATACCAGAAAAATTTCAAAGTATTTCTTTTTGACTTATCAATATTTTTTATTGTCAATGCATTATGTATATTTTCAATTATTAGGACATGACTTTAAAAATTACCGGGTCTTCTCTTGAGGTTTATTTTTGTTATTGTTTGCAATAGGTTTTTTTGTTGAATTTAGTTTTGGAATTTTTTCTAATATTAGGATAATGTTTAAAAGATTTATTTAATAGGATCAAATTCTAGCTAGGGCAAAATTGAAAGTTACCTCGTTTTTGGTAAATAAAACCGAGAAATTTTACATTTTATTTCAACATTTTACAGGAATTTCTTAAGCGCACGTATCCAAATATTTTATTGGTATTATTATTATTTATTATGATTTTAATAGTTATTTGTTTTTCGTTTATGTTATTTGTTTATTTAATTTAGTTATGTGATTTAAAGTAAGTTTGGTCAATTTCACATATTTTTTACTTATTATTATTATTATTATTATTATTATTATTATTATTATTATTATTATTATTATTATTATTATTATTATTATTATTATTATTATTATTATTATTATTATTATTCATGAAAAATAATAGAAAATTCACTCAATTCTTAAGGAACTTTTATAGATAAACTACAGGGTAAACTAATTGATAAAAAATTCGGACATAATATTATCTATCTATAGTTCTATTGAATATAAACACTAAAGATATAATATAAACACTAAAAGGTGTAGAGCAGGCATGAGCAACTTGTTTTTGTTAGGGGCCAGTTCAGTCTTTGAAAATGTTTCGGGGGCCGGATGTATTTAGCACGAATTTATTAATATATATTCCAATAATATATCTTTTTAATAGCAAAGATCATTTAAATTTACATGATTAGGCATATATTATATATTATATACTATATACTAGTTGTTTTTGGAAGGCAAAATATACAAACTATGAAAATACCCAAATTTAACTTTAATAATCCCATATTTATAGTTTATTTACTCGCACAAACTCTGGATTGTTCGAATCTATATTTTTTATGCTTCTCAAGTTTGCATATACTACTCAAATATACTCAACATATCAATATCAATCTTGTTCTGGTTTTGGTCTGTGTGACATTTGACACTTCTTATCACGACATAAATCTGAAATATTTGCCTTGATAGTTGATGTTGCTACTCGTAATTCGTTTGACAAGTTATCATCAGTGAGCCGACATCTGTTTTTGCACTTTGTTTGTTTCATCTTAGAAAAGAATTGTTCACAGATGTAAGTGCTGGGGAAAAGTGAGACCATTTTCAGCGCATGATATCGGATTGAGTTTATGAGTTTACGATCCAAAAACCTTTTCATATTTTTCTGTTTTCCAAAGTACTTGCTTTATACTGAAATAACCATTATATTTCGTTCAAAATGTTCGTTATATTTAGTTTCATTACAATGATATCCTTTTGTAGACAATCTTTGAGTTTGTCAAGATTCGCTGAAAAATAAATTCTATAAGATTACAAAAAATGTAATTTTCAAGACATTTTGAACCTCATTTGTGTTGGTAACTCCATGACTTGAAAATTTGATCAGATAGTATTTCACAGAGTTAAGGTTCAATGAATGTATCTGTCGTTAGTTTTTGATTTTGATATATTTAATTTGTCAGCCAGCCAAAATTTTTTAAAACACTTTAAAAACATTTTTAATCAGCATGACTGAATTGGTATTATCTACTTTCTACCTTTTATTCCACTTTTTTATATAATATTATTTTTACCTATTTCAATGTATGAGAAATATTTTGGAGGATATTTGCATGGGCATGACTTTAGCATGATCACTAATATCTCAGTTTGATTTAATTGTTTGATTTATTATTAATATTTAAATTTTAAGGTTGAACAAGCAAGAATGGAAGATCTTGAAGAAGTGGCAGCTGAATTAAAATTGAAGCAGATTCTTTGGGATTCGTTAGATGAATGGGATAGTAGATATAACGAATGGTTGAGAGAAGAATTCATGAAACTTAATCCTGAAGATTTGGGTACTCAAACAGCAAAATATGTTAAAATAGTTGCACAGTTGGAGAAAGGCTTACCTCCTAATCAAGTTGTTCCTGTTTTGAAAGATAAGGTTGAGCAGATGCGGGAAAAGGTTAACATTTTTTTAATGCGTTTCCTATTGTTAATCATTTATGCAGATGTCTGTAATTACAAATCTTTTGAATCCATGTCTGCAAGAAAGGCATTGGCAACAAATTGAAGATATTATCAATTATAAATTTTCTGAAAGCGAAGAAAAACTTACTCTAGGAAAATTGATTGAATTAAATGTTTTTGATTATAGTGAAGAATTAGAAGAAATTTCAGGTCAAGCAAGTTCTGAAGCAAGTTTAGAAGCTTTATTGAAGAAGGTAATTACATATTCTGGGTTATAAAAAGTCAATTTTTTTTAAAGGTTGAAGAGGCTTGGCAAATTACAGAATATGTTGTCCTTCCTCATAAAGATAGTAAAGATGTATTCATTTTGGGTGGTACTGATGAAATTCAACAATTATGGGATGATTCTAATATTAATGTTGCCACTATTGCATCATCACGTCATGTTGGACCAATTAAACCTAGAGTAGATGAATGGGTTAAAAATTTGGATCTTTTTGGAAAAACTATAGTAATTTATTATTATTATTATTATTATTATATTATTATTATTATTATTATTATTATTATTATTATTATTATTATTATTATTATTAATTTTATTATTATTATTATTATTATTATTATTATTATATTATTATTATTATTATTATTATTATTATTATTATTATTATTATTATTAATTAAATAAACATGAAAATGAATTAATTATAAGAAAGCGCCACTCAAATATTTGTTTTACATTTGGTTGTGAAAAACTTTTTTTGTCAAATTTCACCGCTGATTTCTTTTCCATTGTATTTATTAAAAAGCTTGAAGATTATGAATCAGTAAATATATCGATGTCTTTGATATATTTACTGATTCAAGCTTTTCAATAAATCTATAAAAAATTTTTAAAAATTGAAATTTAAAATTATTTAACTTAATCATTTAATTATTATTATTATTATTATTATTATTATTATTATTATTATTATTATTATTATTATTATTATGATTATTATTATTATTATTATTATTATTATTATTATTATTATTATTATTATTATTATTATTATTATTATTACTATTATTATTTTATTTATTCTTCGAATAGGAAGAATGGTTAAATTGTCAAAGGAATTGGCTATATTTAGAAAGTATTTTCTCTGCTCCTGATATTCAGCGTCAGTTGCCAAGCGAAGCAAAAAGCTTCATGTCAGTTGATAAATCATATAAAGAAATTATGCGCAAAGTCCAAAAGGTGCCGTTGGCAATGCGAGCAACAACTACACCAGGTTTATTGGACACATTTAAAAATAATAATCAGTTACTGGATCAAATACAAAAATGTTTGGAAGCATATTTGGAATCAAAAAGAGTTATTTTTCCAAGATTCTATTTCTTGTCTAATGACGAATTATTGGAAATATTGGCTCAAACGAGAAATCCTTTGGCTGTGCAGCCTCATTTACGAAAATGTTTCGATGCTATTTCGAAGTTAGAATTCGCTATTGGTGAAACACCTAAAGTTGAAGCCCAAGATGGAAGTAAATTTTTTCATCCAGTTAAATAAATGACAATCTATAAATGTTGAATGCAAAATTTCAGCTATATTACAATATTTATTTCTAAAATATAGACAATACATCTGTACTAAATTTTTATTAAAGCACTACAACAGTCAAATTTAATATGAATTAACATGAAATAAGACAAGAAATAGAATAAAATAAACAGGAGTTTTTCAATTGTTTTCTTCATAGATTATACTGGAAATTTGTGTTGAATATAGAGCAAAATTTGTATCTATAATCGAAAAAAAAATGAAGATAAAAGAAATTAACTTTAACGTCCTATAATATGGCTCATATTTTAAAATAATTTTTCAAAATATTTTAAATTGAAGTTTGTTTTTTTAAAATTTAAAAAGTATTTGAATAACTTGTAAAATTTTAATTAGAAACTTTTGTTAAATTTTCTTGAATAGACAAATTTGCAATTATATTTATCTTTTCACCTTTGATCTTTTTTTAATTCAATAATATTGTTCATTCGCGAATTCATAATAATCATAATAATAATCATTACACATAATCATTTTATTTTCATATCCATGTTTATATCTAAATCGAGCTGCTTCCATTTGTGCACGACATACTTGAGATCGATAATCAGGGATCATAGCAGTCATAACACCTCCAGTACTTTCAGTAATATTAAACAATCTCGTAGCTGAACTCTTCTCAATCATTTTATTTGGAACCTGTCTTTGTGTAGCTACACGTAAATTTGATCTCATATCATTCCTTTCTGAACACAAAACAATATCGATTCGGCCATTTTGATCAGGTACAGATTGAACTAATTGTCGGTCTCGAGATAATGTGATTAGAGAGAATCCATTACCCAGAATTTTAAGAGATTTGCTAGATCTGATAACATCGTCTTTACAAATAGTTTCTATTTCCATTTTGCTGCGGGTTCTATTCAACCTTGCCACTAAATCATCGAGATCCATCAATCCCCCCGTTATATTTAGATTCATAATTTGTAACTTTGTTACTTTCCATAAATTCCAAACCAAATCGAAGAGAGCTCAATAAAAATGTTATTCAAATTTCAAATTCACATAAAACCTTCAATTCCAAAATCCAAGAGAAATCGCCACATTGCCATTCAAATCCGTTCAATAATTCAAACCAAACTTAACATTACAAAAAATAAACTAATTAACAAAATATAAACATACCTCTTGCTCGCGTCTGTGTGTGCACACAGCCAAAACAAAGAAAAGAAAGCGCACACAGACGCGAGATCAGACCAAAATCTCCACCTTCCCAATTTTACGCGTCTGTGTGCGCACACAACCATAACAAAGAAAAAGCGCACACAGACGCGAGAAAATAATAATTCACCAAATATTCATATGGAAATTATTGAATTTTGCAATTATTTTTGGAAAAGACTGTTCTTTAAGGAGATTTTGTCAGATGGTAATAATTAATTAATTAATCAATTCGATATTCGAATACGAGTTCGTTAACTATTCGAATTTCTTCTAATGAAATATCAACTTTAACATACAATCGCAACACCATCTATAGTGCTTTTAATTACATAATTTAGAATAGGTGTATTATTAGTTTAAGTGTTATTATTGATACATATAACTTATACACATAATTTTTGAATAAACAAAAATTTTGAATAACATGGCAACGACTTAATTATAAAGAAAGCGCATTCGTACATTTGTCTTAAGGTATATTTCGATAGTTTTACTCAAATCGATATCATAGAACGAATTTTCGAGTGGTGCTTTCTTATACAGATGCATATTTATTTCGTATTATTGTACAAACAAACATTCCCGCATCATTCATCGTAACTCTAGTTACCGTATATTTCGGCGTATAAGGCGACCGTCAGATAAGACGAGGTACAAAATTAGAGCAAATTTTTATGATTTATCATATATCAGTTGTATAAGACGACTGCTAAATAACGAAACCTAGGCTAGAGATTGCAACACCCGGTATCTTATGAAATATTGGTTATGTAAAGATGATTTTTTTGACTTTAAGGGTCGTCTTATACGCCGAAATATACGGTAATAATCATCGGTTATGTAATTGTCGTATTATTAAATATTATTATTTTACCTTATGGATATATTATTGTAATATGTAAATGTTGATGATCTATAATATTTTGAAAAAAATATAATAATTTAAGTAATTAATATAATTAAGTGATTAATTAATATAAGTAAAAGATAAAGAGACGGCCAACATTAATTAATTAGTATAAATATGAAAAGAAAATTAAAAAAATGTTATAACAAAATATTAATTATGTAGCTTTATTATAAATAAAATAAAGTGGCTGTTGTGGAATTCTAAGGACTATTTATAAAGATAAAGAAATGTGGAAACCACAAACAAATCATATCGAAAAAGATGGTTGATCAGGAAAATTTATCAATAAGAGATAACCGAACATAAAATCTAATGTTGGAATCAAAATAGGCAATGCCGATACTCAGATTGATAGGATTATTAAACAAGATTATGTCATCAAAAGGTTGTTACAAAAAAGAAATTAAAAAATATAGATGCATTGAATTCTGCAAAAGGGGTATTTATGGAAATTACATTACATATTTATGGAAATTCTCTTGAAAAAGGCAGTGCCGAAAATTCATGAGTATCAACAAACATCGATATATTACTGATTTATAGTTTTCACACTCTCTTTTTAATTACATTATTATATTTAGTATTATATAATTCAGTGATGATCAGGTCGTCGCTGCAAACCCTTGTGGTTCGTTTATAGTTTAGATAATAATAAATGTCTTATATAACAATTATTATTATTAATATTATTATTATTATTATTATTATTATTATTATTATTATTATTATTATTATTATTATTATTATTATTATTATTATTATTATTATTATTATTATTATTATTATTATTAATTTATTAATTTTATTATGTGCAATTATTAATAGTGCCGCAGACCCCTCAAACGCAAGAAGTGAAATATACGAACGACATTTTAGCTATGGTATCTCCCGAAGGAGAAAAGGTTTCATTAGGAAAAGTAGTTTAAAAATTAATAATTTTATAAGCTAATATTTTTAATAGGGCTTAAAAGCCAGAGGAAACGTTGAAGAATGGCTTGGAAAAGTTGAAGAGGCAATGTTTCTCAATTTGAGAAAACTTTTACGACAATCAATAACAGAATTTGATACACTGGAAAGAGAAGAGTGGCTTAAAGCTCATGCAAATCAAATTGTTTTAACTGTTGAACAAATGATGTGGTGTCGGGAAATTACTGCAATTTTAGAAGATGCTGCCGAAGAACGCCTTCAGGGAATGATTGATTTTGAAGTGAAATGTTTCCAGGATTTAAATAAATTGGCTGGATTGGTACGAGGTGTTTTGCCGAAATTGTTTAGAGCAACATTATGTGCTCTTATCACCGTAAATGTGCATGCTCGAGACATGGTAACGGAAATGGTGAAAGAAAACGTGTCAGATATAAACTGTTTTGAATGGCAAAAGCAATTGCGCTATTATTGGGACAGCACGTTGGACAACTGCGTTGTACGAATGTCGAATTCATTATATACCTATGGTTATGAATATTTGGGCTGCTCACCTAGATTAGTTATAACTCCTTTAACTGATAGGTTTATTGCTTCGAATTTCGAATTGGATTTTTTTAAATTTATTAATAGATGCTATTTGTGTCTAATGGGTGCTCTGCAACTTGATCTGGGAGGAGCTCCTGCTGGGCCGGCTGGTACTGGGAAGACAGAAACGACAAAGGATTTAGCGAAATCATTGGCAAAACAATGTGTTGTCTTTAACTGCTCTGATGGCCTTGATTATAAAATGATGGGGCGATTTTTCTCTGGATTGGCTCAATCTGGAGCCTGGTGCTGTTTCGACGAATTTAACCGAATAGACATTGAAGTATTATCGGTCATTGCTCAACAGCTAATAACAATCAGAAATGCTAAAGCGGCAAAAGTAAAAATTGAAATATTTCATTTATAAAATTATTGCACTTTTATTTAAATTTTATTTTAAATTACTATTTTGATAAACCACGAGGTTTTTTTTTTCAGTGGCAATTTAATAATTTTCTCTCTTGCTAAAATTTGACGAAATTTACATTAAGTCTAATAGATGCAGTCAATAGAAACACGCTAAATTTTGTTTTAAATTGTCAATTTTTTGGCGTTTATTGGAATTCATAATTAACACTGTTACTCGAACTCATTCTAAGTGAGCGCCCAATTTTCTAGGATCAAGTATTTCAGTCTATATTCAATTTTTAATCTGTATTTTTTATTTATTTGTTAAAAAAGATTAAATAAATTTATTAATTTGAAAAATTTAATATTTCTATACGAATCGAAGTGTAGTTCGGATATCAGAATGCTGGCGAGGTTGACATCGTTCTCTTTTCTATCTGACCTTTCCCAGTGAGATGTCAGCTCCATCAATTTTGCCACATTTGTGTAAACAGGAATTTTTGGTGTATGAAAATGGGTAATTTTTTTTTAACGTAGCCACTATGCTCATTAAGTAATAAAATAAAAGAAAACAATATAATAAAACAAAAGTGAACCTTCTATGTATTAAGAACCATATATGATTCCACGTATAATTGGAGGCTGCAATAAGATAATAAATATATTTTTCATGTTTTAATGGACTTTATTTATTAGTAATTATTTTTTTAGAAAATGATATGCTTAGCTGGTAATTGGATATAATATATTTTTTTATTTATTTTTCAAATTGCCGCCAACAGGTGAAATCCAATTACAATGGATCTTGTTCATAATTAACAATTAATTAAATTAAATTAATTAATCACATGAAATTGATTATAAAGAAAGTTTGACACAAACAGGGTAGAAAAAACCAATTCGCTTATATTCAAAATACATTAGCTTTAAGTGGGATACTTTAAAACTCATTTCAAAGCCATTTTTAAGAACATGGGAAAGTGATCGAGATATATTTTTATAGGTTTTATTGACTACGGTTAAGAACCAAAACATACATTTTTATTTAATTATCAGAATTAGCAAGAAACTTCATAGTCCTCTGCAACATTGTCAATATCTGAAGCGCATTTTTTGTCTGCAGTGTATAAGCCGTAGGTTTATAATTTTCAAAAGAAATTTGGGGGAAAAAGTACTTATACTCTTAAAAATAATGTATAATTTATTTGTTTGTTTTCATTAAAAATGGATGTTATAAAAAAATCACAAATGATTATGTAATATAAATTTAATGCAAATTGGAACGGGCTTGTCCTAAAACTTAAGGAAACCCCCAAAAGATATCTTTCATAATTATAATAAGAAAGTTTTATTGAAACACATATTTTATTTCAGATATCAAGATTCATGTTTGAAGGTAGAGAAATCAAATTGGTTATGACATGTGCGGCATTTATTACAATGAATCCTGGTTATGCTGGTCGAACAGAATTACCTGATAATTTGAAAGCCCTGTTTAGGCCAATTGCTATGATGGTACCAGATTATAGTAAGTTTCAAAACAAAAAATTTTATCATATTTTCATATTTTCAAATCAGGACTGATTGCAGAAGTTATTCTCTACTCTGAAGGTTTTGAATCATCAAAAACCCTCGCTCAAAAAATGACTCAGATGTATAAATTATGTAGCGAACAATTATCACAACAAGATCATTATGATTTTGGTATGAGAGCCCTTAAATCCGTTTTGGTAATGGCTGGCCAACTGAAAAGAGAAAATCCCGATAAACCGGAAGATGTTGTTCTTATTAGAGCACTGAGAGACAGTAATTTACCGAAATTCCTCAAGCAGGACGCTGAACTTTTCAGGGTATGTTCAATAGTTATTAAATTTTAATTAATATAATATTTTTAATCAAAATATAATGAAAAAGCGAAAATTAATTATTTTAAAATATTTTAAATGAAAATAAATTTAACCTCATTTATATATCATTTCAAATCATTAAAAGAGTTAATTAATCAATCCCGGGCATTTAAAACAAACAAAAATAAATTTATTTTTAATGAATTAATTTTTATTATTGCAAAAAAAATTAATGATCTATTGTCACAATAAAAAAATAAGTATTTTTTATTGATTTATTAATTACATGTAAACATATTTGATTGAATAAACATATTAATTAATTGTTTTTATTTTCTGATAATAGATTTATAAATTAAATTAAATAATTTACGTAATTAGTTTTAAATTGGAGTCTTAAAACATAAAATATTTGTAGACATTGTAAAAAAATTCTAAAAATATAAATGGATTCCTGTTTAAATGGTCTTTATATTCAAAGATTTAATCAAAGTTTTCCTCGAATTTTTGGAAATACCTTGGAAATTTTTATAATTCAATCAGAAAGTATTTTTTTTAGTTATTCTCCACTTACAGTTTTCAGGACATATTTAACAGTAAGGATACGCTTAGAATCAAAGTTATATAATATTTGTCGGCGACATTTCGGTGAAAGCTTATAAGTAAAAATAGAAACATAGGACAAAATTTTGATGTTTCATAAACTGTGTAAAAATCAACTATACTTGATTTTACTCAAATAATTTATTGTATAAATTTTCACATTTCTATATTAAAATTTAATCTTCAACTGTTTTTTTTAATTTAAGTTACACAACTTTAAATTTTATTTCACAATTGGTACATAAAAAAATTTAAATATAATACAAAATTTATTCAATTACTTTTTCATTTACATCTATTTTGTTCGGCACGAATTATTTCAAGAATTTAATTATTGTTTTATCTAAATGATGCTTTACCTGAATTGTCAGAGTTTTCGAGACCATATAATGGCCCATTAATTGGAACATTTTAACCTGAAATAAACGTATTTCCTGCATATCATATTAGATGTTTAAGCAAATTACTTTTTTATATCAAAATTGGAAAGAATAAAAAAGTTTCAGTAATTGAAGTTTTATTTATATCGTCACTTAATCAAGAGGTCTATATAGTTTAACTAAATCCCTATGAATTGTAAAGTTATTCTAGAATTTAATCTCAAGGTCACTGTGATCAATCCCGGAAGGATCGAGTTTCTTATATTATTACCTAGGAAAGTCAAATAAGTTCAAAACTAGTCTGTAGAGTCAGAAATTGTATTGAATATCACAAAAAAAGTTCATTTTAATACAGTATGCAATTCGAAATCAAAACCATTTTATTCTATAAATTATTAAGACTTTAATTTTTCTAAGTTGTAGAATTAATAAATGAAATTGAATGTTTTCTTTTTACTTAGGATTAATTATCATTATTATTATTACTGTTATGATTATAATAATAATTATTATTACTGTGGTTTTTATATTATTATTATTATTATTATTATTATTATTATTATTATTATTATTATTATTATTATTATTATTATTATTATTATTATTATTATTATTATTATTAAGTGATGATTTCTTGGTAGCCGCATTTATCATTTAATACAATAAAATCATAATTTAAGCCTTTTTTCATTAAATACATTATTTGAAGCAAAAGGCTTAAATTATCATTTTATTGTTTTATTATTATTATTAATATTATTAAAATTTTTATTATTACTTAATCTTAATTTTAGGCCATTCTTCAAGATCTTTTCCCAGGGGTTGAATTACCAGAACATGATTATGGTCGATTTAAATTAGAAATAGAATATGTGATAGAAAATAGTGGTCTGCAAATTAATGCTAGTCAAGTGTTAAAAGTTATTCAATTTTATGAGACCCTAGCAGTTCGTCATGGAGTGATGTTAGTTGGGCCTACTGGTGGTGGAAAAACGACAGTTTATAATGTTTTAGCAAAGGTTTAAAACAATTTCCGTTTGATTTAAAAACCTTGTATATAAATAAATTAGGTTTTGGGCAATCTCAATGCTGCTGGTTTAGATGAAGAACGACCAGATTATCAACCGGTGAAAATGTATATTTTAAATCCAAAATCTATTACAATGGGTGAATTATATGGGGAGGTTAATAAACTTACCCTTGAATGGCATGATGGGTTGATGCCATATATCGTTCGAATAACGTGCGTTGTACGTATCTAGTTTAAACTCTGAGATTGATTTTAACGTAAATTATTATTATTATAGGATACTAGTCAAGATCATCAATGGGTAATTTGCGATGGTCCCGTCGACGCGTTGTGGATTGAAAATATGAATACAGTTCTTGACGATAATAAAATGTTGTGTTTGGCCAATTCAGAAAGAATTAAATTAACGCCTTACGTTCATATGTTGTTTGAAGTTCAAGATTTGTCAGTGGCGTCCCCAGCCACCGTAAGTCGTTGTGGTATGGTCTATGTTGATCCAGAAGAATTAGGCTGGATGCCCTTTGTAAAGGTATTGTAAAAACATAATTAATTTATGTTCGATAAATATTTAATTATTTTTATTTAATTTTCAGATTTTAGCATTATTAAAGAATGTAAATTTCTTTTACAATTTGCAAATTTTGATTTTATTCACTATTAGACTGATATTTTTATATAATAATATAAATAATTATTTATATATTTTATACCTATGTATAAAATATGTATATTAGCAAAAAAGTATCGAGAATAAGTTTTATTACAATATATGTGTGTATTATACAGATATAAAAATTAATGCGATTTTCTATAATATATATATATATATATATATATATATATATATATATATATATATATATATATATATATATATATATATATATATATATATATATATATATATATATTGTTTATAACTTAATAAAATTTTATTTTTTATTAATCTATTTAATTAAGTTTATATATATTTATAAAAGTTTTTTATTTTATATAAAATTTATTTATCGAGTACTATATTTTCTAATTGTAATAAATTACTATTATTATACAGGCAGTCCTTAAATAATTCGGTGCTCTATTATTTGCTTTTAAAAATTTCTTTTTCTTTTTTATCAAAGGTTAAATAATTTAGAATATAATTTGTAAATATTAAAATTTGTCAAAAATTCCAAGTCTTGTATAACACAATTGTGAATAACAAGAAACCAATTAACTAAGTAATTAGAGTGTTGCCTGTATATCATATTTTGATAATATTTTAAAACCATGAAAATATAATTTAGTATACAAAATAAAATACTTAATTGTTCAGAAAGATTGAGAGGTTTTCATTAGCAAAGGGTAAATAATTATTACTAATAAACTGAAATAGTTGCACCTAACCTTGTCCACGGAAAGGTGTTTTCAACTCATTGTCATATTTCACTAAAAGCCATTTATATAAGTAACAAGATTTCATGTAAAATTATACATTTAAACAAAATGTTTAAGTTATTTATTAAATTAAAATTTCATCTTACGACCTGCGTGATGGTCCATACACGCACAACTTAAAGAGAACATTTAGTGGCGCCTCATTATAACGAGTCCCGATTTCTTGCGATTTGATCACTGATTTTCTTGATCTCCGATTTGACGTGACTTTCTTTTTGCAATGAAAATGTTTATAGCCAAACGATTACGTTGTAATGGAGCTCCAATTTATATTATCAAAAAAGTTTAATTTATGCATGAAATCTTAAGTTTCTCAATCATGAATTTTTGACTGATTTAATTAATTAATAATTTTATAGACTTTGGTTTTGAATAATTTTATATTTGTTGTAAAAGATTCTCTGAATTTTCAGACTTGGTTAAATTCAATGACGACAAAGTTAAAGATCGAGGTAATCGACTATTTGTATGGTATGTTTGAGAAATATATCGACGACGGCTTGAAATTCGCCCAAACCAAGTGCATTCAAACGATGGCCCAAGTGTCAATCGCAAAAATCCAAACGATGTGCAGATTGTTAGAAAGTCTCCTTGTTGGACCAGGAGCTCCGAATCTCAATGTCGACGCGCAGAAGTTACATCCGACAATAGCAATCGCATTTGTATTTTGTTATTTATGGGGTATCGGTGGAAATTTACATGAATCAAATTGGGACTCTTTCGATAATTTTGTTAGAAATAAATTTGAAGACAATGGTGATTGCAGAGTAAAGCTAAATTGTTGAAATTGAATATATTCGATTGAGTTGTGATTCAGATGCCATCTCAAGGTGATCTTTGGAGTTCCTATGCTGATCTCCATTCAAGGAAAATGGACCTATGGGAGAAAATTGTACCTATTTTTAAATTCAATAAGGAAGTTCCGTTTTTCGAAATGATTGTACCAACTGTTGATACTATTCGGTTTGGGTATTTATTGGAAAAGTTGCTTTACGTTAAACAAAGTGTTTTGTTTACTGGAGCTACTGGAGTAGGAAAAGTAAGTATATAGTTAAAAAATAAGTATTTTTATTTCGTTTATTCTCGTGTAGTCCGTAGTAGCAAGAGGCACCTTGAACAATATCAGTGAAAATGCGGGTTATGTGCCTGTTTTTATTAACTTTTCTGCTCAAACAAGTAGCAATCGAACCCAAGAAATGATTGAAAATAAATTGGAGAAAAAACGCAAAGCAGTGCTAGGAGCGCCAACTAATAAAAGAGTGATTATTTTTATAGACGATCTTAATATGCCGAAATTGGATACCTATGGTAGCCAGCCACCAATCGAATTGTTGAGACAATATCAAGATTTCGGGGGATTTTATGATAGAGATAAACTTAATTGGATAACCATTCAAGTATTATACACAAATTAGTAACTTTTGTTCGATATAATATTTCAGGATATGACCCTTTCAGCGGCCTGTGGTCCACCTGGTGGTGGTAGAAATCCAGTATCGGCTCGACTTTTGCGTCATTTTGCTTTGTTTTCTATCCCTGCTCCCAGCGAAATCAGCCTAAGACAAATTTTCACTTCAATTTTGACTGGTTTTTTTGCCGATTTTCCACAAGTAGTAAGAGGCTGTACAGAGAATATTGTTTTAGCTGCAGTCGAAATATACAATCGAATGTATACCGACCTATTACCGACTCCCGCTAAATCGCATTATGTTTTCAATTTGCGAGATCTTTCTAAATGTATTCAAGGTTTATTTAATATTTGAAACTCATATTATAAACAAACTAAACATAATAATATAATCAGGAATATTGCAATGCGATCCGTCTTGTGTGAGAGATAAGCCAGGAGTTTTTAAACTCTTTTGTCATGAGGCTCAACGAGTTTTCCATGACAGATTGATAAATTATGAAGATAAAATGTTTTTCCATCAGATTGTTGCAGAAATGGCTTCAAAATACTTTGGAGAGGTTTTTTTTTGACAATTTTTATTTTAAATACAAAATGATTTCGGAAATTTATTAAATAATAGAATATCGAACCTGAATCGTTTATAAAATTACCTATAATTTTTGGAGATTTCATGAAGCCGGGATTAGAAAAACACGAACGCTTATACGAGCCATTGACTGATTTCGCAAAAGTTAAGAATATTTTACACTCTGTAAGTTAAAACCTTTAAAATATAATTAATAAAAATTTAAAAAAAAATTTAATAATAATAATAATAATAATAATAATAATAATAATAATAATAATAATAATAATAATAATAATAATAATAATAATAATAATAATAATAATAATAATAATAATAATAATAATAATAATAATAATTTATTTTTATTAATATTTAGTATCTTGATGACTTTAACATGGCTTCATCGAAAGAAATGAAATTAGTATTTTTCATGGATGCAATTGATCACATTGCAAGAATAGCGAGAATGATTCGGCAAGATAGAGGTAATGCTTTGCTGGTTGGAGTTGGAGGAACCGGTAAACAGTCATTAACTCGGTGAGTTATTATCTATAATTTGCAATTTATTGTAAATATTTACAATTTTGATAGACTTGCAGCTTTCATGAACGGATACAATTGTTTCCAAATTGAACTTTGTCGAGGATATGACTATAATATGTTCCACACTGATTTGAAAAAGATATATGAATGGACTGGAATAAACAATCAACATACAGTATTTCTATTTACCGATACTCAAATTGTTGTCGGAAGAATTTCTTGAAGACATAAATAATATTTTAAATTCTGGAGAAGTTCCAAGTCTTTTTGAACCTGATGAATATGAAAGAATGATTATTGGTTGCCGAGCTGCGGCTAAAGAAGTAAGGATTTTAATAAACATATTATTATTATTATCATTATTATTATTATTATTATTATTATTATTATTATTATTATTATTATTATTATTATTATTATTATTATTATTATTATTATTATTATTATTATTATTATTATTATTATTATTATTATTATTAATAAATTTTTAAGGTCGGGATATCTGAAGGAAACAGAGATGGGATATTCGAATTTTGTATTAATAGAGTACGAAATAATCTCCATATTGTTCTTTGTATGTCGCCTGTTGGTTCATCTTTCCGATCACGTTGCAGAATGTTCCCAAGTTTAGTAAATTGTTGCACTATCGATTGGTTCACAGCTTGGCCAGAGGAAGCCTTGCTAAATGTGGCAAAATCCTCTTTTGAACAGGTTGATTTGGGCGAAGATGAGTTAAAAGTATGTTTTCTTTCTATAGTTATATTTTCATATATGTATATATATATATATATATATTATTTATTATAAATAATTTTTACGTAACATCCTATTTTTCTAGATTTGTGTAAATAATACAAAATCTATTTTAGTTTAAAATCCAAGAATGAAAATTTTAAAGAAATATAAAAAATTATGACAAGCTATATGTCATTTCAGTCCGTTGAACAAATTCCACATATTTGGATGACTGCAATGAAATAAGGAGTTAAGAGCGTAATTTTCCTATCACGATCATTGACAAAACGTGGAAACCTGGAAATATTATACGTATATACTAACGCTAATTCAACATTTTTTACATCAACCATATTTTACCTCATTATTTTCAACATATAATTTGTCAAAATTTTAAAAAGATAAAAAAAATTATTTTGTAAATTTCTTGAACCATTGAATTATGTTTATGAAATTTGATGTAATATTAATTTTTCAGATGAAACTTGCTCTAATGTGCACCGAAATTCACACGAGTGTGGCGAAAGAATCTGAACGTTTCTACGCAGAATTAAAACGTCATTATTACACAACGCCGACGAGCTATCTGGAATTAATAACTCTTTACTTATCAATGCTTACTGAGAAGAAAAAGTATATAATAATTTTTTTTGATAAATAACAACGAAAATTTTAATTTATTAAAATAAGAGCATGAAGACTATAAATCAGTAATATATCGATGTTTTTTGATATTCATGAATTTTCGGCACTGCTTTTTTCAAATTTTAACTATAAATTCGAGAATTTTCATTGTTTTCTTTTTTTAAATATATGACGTTTATGCGAATTCGTGATATTATACGAATTTTTTAAACCAAATGTCAGATGCAAAAGATATTTTAATAGATTAAATTCAACAAAAAACATTCATTGGAAAAAGATCCTTAATTAGATTGCAAATTATAAAAAATATGTGGAAATATTATCTTTTTATTTACAACTTAATATGTTTTTTTTATTTTTATGTAATGTTATAATTTATTGAGATTTTTGGTAAAGAAGAAATTACATAGTAAAACCGATTTACAAATAAATAAAATATTATATTATAAAAGTTAACTTGAATAATTATTCTAATAAAATTTTCTAAGTATAATTTACAATTAAGATTAAGAGATTAGGTGAGTAGAAATTTCATTGTTAATTTTAAACATAGCAAAGATAGATAAAATATTTTTCATAATAGTTGAAATGTCAGACTTTCCAAACACATTAAGATGAAGACTTAAACAATATATATATTGCTCTGACTTTATAATCTTTAAATTATAATCTTTAAATCTTTTAATATAATCTTTAAATTTAAAAAATTAATTTGGAAATATATCTTTTTAATTTTTTTTTGCAAAATTATTTATAAATATGAGCACGTTTACGATAAAGTTTTGACTGTTAAAATTTTAATAATAATATTAATAATAATAATAATAATAATAATAATAATAATAATAATAATAATAATAATAATAATAATAATAATAATAATAATAATAATAATAATAATAATAATAATAATAATAATAATAATAATAATAATAATAATAATAATAATAATAATAATAATAATAATAATAATAATAATAATAATAATAATAATGATAAATGAAATTTAAAATTAAAAAATATTTGTAATGATAAATAAATTATTATTCATTCATTATGAGTAAAATAAAAATATTAGTATTTTATTCTCGATTGTTATGAATTTTTGATTTTGTTTTAATAATTCAGACAACTCGTAACAAGACGAGATAGAGTGAAAAACGGTCTCACAAAGATTTTAGAAACTAATGAATTAATAGCAACTATGGAAGTAGAGCTGGTAGCATTACGACCTCAACTTGAACAAAAGCAAAAAGATACTGAAGCTCTCATGCAAAAATTGGGAACAGATCAAGAACAAGTAGATATTTTATTTATATTATTCTCTACTATTCTTCTGTGTAATTTTTCAATTTTTATTCATTACTATTTTCAATAGTATTATGATGAGGAAATCATTATGAACTATTAAAAAATTAAAGTTCCTATAGGAATCAGGTCTGGTATTATTACCAGCATTAAAATATCAATAAAAAAGTGAGAGTTAACATGGAAATAATAACATTTCCTAATGTTTTAATTTTTAATTTTGATAAATATTTTCATATTTTCATAAATTCAAAAGTAAAAATTTGCAATTTATTTTATTATAAATTGATAATTAGATTTTATTATAAGATTTCAACACATGAAAATTTTTTCTCAAAATGTCAGTTTTTATTGTTCTTTTCATAATAATGCAATATTTATGATGGCATAATGGAGATCACTAATAATGATATTTATATGAATAAATTTAAATCACCCTTATCAATACTTCCAAAGGTCTATAAAATAAATATATAGTTCCTTGTATTTATACATTACCTTGTTTTATGTCTAGGGGCTAGAATTCAAATTCATTATGTTTAAAAAAATATGTTCTAAGTTTAACTTCATAAATTTAACAGTTAAAAGATATAAAGATAATTCCTTTTGATAAAGAGGTTTCGAAAAAATAATTTTAGAATCCTCTATCTCACATCTTAATTATACTTTTAAGACCTACAATATTATGACTGTATTAAACGCAATTATTATAATTTATACCAATATAATGAAAAAGTCCTTTTGTTTGTATCATTTATTTTTTATCCAATCACAATTTGGATAATTTTTACAATATTCTAATTTCTTGTTTTATGTTTCTTAGGTATAAACAATTTTCTGTTTACACTTTTTGTTTTTTTATGCTTTTTAATTTAAATTTTTTTTTTAACGACATTTTAACGAAAATTATTGTTTGGATGTTTTTAATTAATTTTTAATTATTTTTATTTTTATTTTTTTAACTATTTTTTCTTATGAAATTTAAAATGTTTTGGCAATGTCGTTCAAAAGTTTAAACTAGTTTTACATAAATTATATATAAAATATTCTTAAAATATTGCCATTATTTTTGGTTCTTTAAATTTTTTTTGTTTGTACTTTTTTGTACTTACTTTACAATGCCATCAAATTTTATCATGATTTTTGGTTGAATGCATCAATTTAAAAATTTTTTAAAAGATGAATCACTTATATTTTTATATATTCATTTCTTTTGTAATTTATAGATCTTTGTGCTGTTATATAAAAGTAAATGACAATAAAATAAAATTAATTTAATGATTTTTATTAATTAATTTAAAAAAATGGTAGAAGGAGTTAAACTAGGCAAAATGTAGTATTACTGAAAATTACATAAAAATAGACGTTAAATTTTTTAAACGAAATATTATATTTTATTTCAATTTTAAGCATTTATATGCATAACTAAATGACGAATTCACAAATTTAAAGAAGTTTTGTTTTTAAAATGTTTATTATAAATTTGTTAAAATGGCGCCTCACTGATTTAAACACATTCGTATTGAAATAAATATTTTCTGTGTAAAAATTTTGATATTTTATAGTTTTTTTGTGCTCATTAGAAATATATATTTTTATATATATTTTTTCTAATTTTTTGATTTGTTATTAAGTATATTATAGCATTTTAACAATAATAAAATATATTTAAAAATAATTTAGAACGTCGTAAATTAACAGTTAATTTTTCTTTTTTAAAAAATGGTTTTTTTTTAAAATATGCTCATGTTTTTTAAATGGTTGTAAAAATTTTAAATTTAGTGACAAAATTTTAGCTTACTTTTTAGAATTTCTTAACTCTTTCCTTTTTATATTATTGTATTTGAACGTAAAATTTTAGGCAGATATTGTGAGAGATAAAGTTAAAGAAGATGAAGCTGTGGCCAAAGTTAAAGCGAAAGAAACACAATCAATTGCCGATGATGCTCAGAGAGATCTTGATGAAGCGATGCCAGCCCTTGAAAATGCCATTAAAGCTTTAGATGCGTTAGATAAAAATGATATTGCTGAGATTAGAGTGTTTACAAATCCCCCTCAAATGGTTCAAACAGTCATGGAGTCAGTCTGTTTGCTATTAGGTCAAAAGTAAAATTAAAAAATGAAAAATATAAAATTTAAATGTAAACTTTAGAACTGACTGGGCTTCAGCTAAATCTGTTCTCGGAGATCCATATTTCCTTAAGAAATTAGCTGAATACCCAAAGGATAATATTCCTGAAGCTTTGTTGAAAAAACTAAAACGATATATTGACGATCCGAACTTTACAGCAGAAAATGTCGAAAAAGTAAGTAAAGCTTGTCGATCTCTGGTATTGTGGGTAAGAGCCATGGATAGCTATGCTAAGACGGTTAAAACAGTTGAACCAAAAAAGAAAAGGTTATTTTACTAAACAAATCACTTGATTTTACTTTTTAAACAGACTGGAAATAGCAAATAAAGAATTGGATGAAGTGATGGGAAAATTACGCCAAAAACAAGCAGAATTATTAGCAGTTGAAAATAAAATTGCAGAATTGCAAAAAATATATGATAATTCTGTCACGGAGAAAAAAGCCTTGGAGCACAACTTAGCTCTTACTAGTGCTCGGTTGAAAAGAGCTGGTAAACTAACTACCGCTCTTGCTGATGAAAAGGAAAGATGGACAGAAAGTGTAGCAAAATTCAATGAAGAATTAGGAAATGTCGTTGGGGATGTTTTCATGGGAGCAGCTTGTGTTGCATATTATGGTGCATTTACTAGTTCATACAGACACGAATTGTTGAATGGTTGGATTGCTCGTTGTAGGGAGCTTGAAATTCCAGTTTCGGAAAATATTACATTAATGGGTGTTCTTGGAGACGCATTTGAATTGCGACAATGGAACTCGGAAGGTTTACCTCGTGATCAAGTATCAACTGAAAACGCCATTTTGGTTACTCGTGGACGCAGATGGCCTTTAATGATTGATCCTCAAGAACAAGCTAACCGATGGATTCGTAACAAAGAAACGGTTAATCAGTTAAAAATAATAAAACTATCCGAAGGAAATTTTCTACGAACTCTTGAAAACTGTATTCGTCTTGGTATGCCAGCTTTACTTGAAGATATCGGAGAGACTCTTGATCCCGCTCTTGAACCAATACTCTTAAAACAAACTTTTGTAAAAGCTGGTCGAACATTGATTCATCTTGGTGATTCGGATATCGAATATAGCAAAGATTTTAAGTTGTACATTACGACAAAGCTATCTAATCCTCATTACATGCCAGAAATATGTATCAAAGTGACAATCATCAACTTTACAGTCACTCCGCAAGGTTTAGAGGATCAATTGCTCGGTGAAGTAACTCGCCTGGAACGGCCAGAACTAGAGGAACAGAGAAACAATTTAATTATTCGAATTAATAATGACAAAAATCAACTGCAAATTACAGAAACCCGTATTCTAAAATTGTTGTTTGAATCGGAAGGAAATATTCTTGATCATGAAGACTTGATAAATACTCTCAATGAATCGAAAGTTACTTCAGCCGAAACCACTAAGCGCCTTGTTGAAGCTGAAATTACCGAACAAAAGATTACTGTTGCAAGATCGAAATATATTCCTGTTGCAAGTCGGGGGTCGGTGATGTACTTTGTGGTGGCTAATATGGCAGAAATCGATCCTATGTATCAGTTTTCGTTAAAATATTTTAAGACAGTTAGTTTTTTATTATTTTTATAGCCTCTCATTATTTAAATTAAATTTTTATTCAATTGATACTAGAGGTTGTGATTTCTCGATAAATTAAACTTCTCGAGAAATCGAGTAACCCAAATCGCTTGTCTCGAGAATTCTCGAGAAATTCTGATAATTAAAAAAAATTAGATTGACCAATGAAAAAACGAAGAAATAGGTTGTATTTAATACAAGTATTGTTAACTATATTTATTTATTAAAACAATATTTATTTTTACCAAAAAAGAAAACTAAATTCATTATATTTTATTTAAAATTCTTATATATGCATTACATTTTTGTAATTTTAATGTAAAAATAAATAAAAATAATTCAAAAAATATCAATTTGATACCTCTGCTAACAACAAAACTGATGTATAAAATAAAATTGTTTAAAAGAATACATGAATAAAACAATATAATAGTATCATTCAAACAATTTCATTTAATTAGGATATGATGAAATTATCCTCTTTGGAGAGAATCTTTTTCAGTAGGATGTAAAATATCCCCAAGATCATTGACATGTAAGCGCTTATCTTAACGGAAATTTACTGAACAGGTCAAATTAGAGAATAGGTTCGCAAAGCATTATACTATTAAACTTTTCTTTTAACTCTGTTCAGTCCCATGTTACACATATTCAAAAATTACAGTTTGATATTGCATGTTTATTTTCAACACAACCACTTAGGAAAATATATCCTGTTGATTTGTTTTTGGGTCAATTGTATTTCAATTTGGTTTGGGGCTTTAACCACATCAAGAAGGTATATTCTCAGTTTTTAATATTTGCTCTTAACTATTAGAGGGCTGAGGAGCGCGATGACGCTCTTTGTTGTTTGACCCAAAAGCGCAGCAAGTGCCATCGCGGCTCACATGTGATCGTGTAAACTTTAACATTATTTTCAAAAATATCTTTTAAATTTTTATTAGTTTTAATTAATATATTAAAAATCTATTTGTGTGTGAAATTTTTATTAAAATATGTTTAAAATTATGAAAGATTATTTAAAAAACTACTTCTTTTCATCGATTTTTGTTCAGAAAATTTGAATAGTAATTAGAAAAAACGGTCAGCGGTCATATGGTTAAACAAATCTTTTATTTGGGTATGTTTACTGATCACCAAATGTTTACTGCATTTTTTTGACGCGGTCTCTAAGTTATCATGTGTGCAAGATAGCCTCAAAACTAACGGAGTCCCCCTTAAATTATGAAATATACTTTTCTCGCATTACTTTAACTAGTTTAAGTTTGAAGTCATCTTTCGCACAAAACCGTTGAAAGATAATGCGGTCATTTCACATATAATTTTTTCAAGTTTGTTTGGAACACTTCAAACAAATATATGTATTTTATTTTTATTGTCACCTTTGATCTGTTTTTTTCTTTTATTGATGAATTAAATTTTTGATGTTTTATGAAAAGGAAAATAAATTATATTTTCTTTTTAATTGAAATTATAAATCTATGGTGTTTCCCATAAATTATAGGAAATAGCATCACTCCAAATGTGGGTAACCTTAAGTTAAGAATAATTACAAAATTATTTATTTATAAATTAGTAATAAGATTTTCATTCATTTTCAAATTATTTTCTATTACAAAATAATATTAAAACAATTTGTTAATTTGTAAATATATATTTAATTTGGATTTTAATATAAATATTTTTTAATTAAATTTTAGCTATTCAATAATACAATTGAAAATAGTCAAAAAAACCAAGATCTAGAAGAAAGAATTAAAATTCTTTTAACTGAAACCACAATTGCCACATACAATAATGTTGCTAGAGGATTATTTGAAAAAGATAAACTGGTATTTTCATTCATGCTCTGTATTCAAATAATGAGACAAAATGGGTTAATAAGCGATGTGGAATGGGAATTTTTCTTGAGAGGAATTGGTGGAATAGAGAAAAAACGACCGGAAAAGCCGCATTATCCTTGGATATCTTTAAATGTGTGGAATAATGTCGTTGATGTATCTGATATAATACCGGTTTTCTCTAATCTAATTAACGATATTACTCAAATGTACATTGAAATCACAATTGGTGAATTAACTATTTCTATAAATCAAGAACAAAGTGATTCCTATAGACCTTTGCCTCCGGTTCCGTCAGAAGAAGTTATTCAAAAATCAAGATTGGATCCAGAATTTGCTAAATCTCTTTCAGGTCATTACGATTTACGATTGACATCATTCCAAAAACTCATTTTAATAAAAACATTTTGTGAAGAAAAAATAGTTCTATGTGTTACTGAATTTGTGAAGCTGAATCTCGGCACTAGGTTTGTTGAACCACCACCCACTGATTTGCCGCTTTTGTTTCAAGATATGAGCAAGATTTCGCCTCTTGTGTTTGTTCTTAGTACTGGGTCAGATCCGATGAATCAATTTCAAAGATTTGCCAAAGAGAAAAATTATATGGAAAGAGTTCAAGCCATATCTTTGGGTCAAGGACAAGGACCTGTTGCAGAAAAAATGATGGATGCTGCTGCGAAAATTGGAGATTGGGTATTCCTGCAAAACTGTCATTTAGCAGCGTCTTGGATGGTTAGACTGGAAGAAATAGTTAAAAAACGATCAGAAAATCCGTATGAAGTTCATGAAAATTTCCGATTGTTCTTGAGTTCAATGCCGGCTAAAACCTTTCCTATTTCGGTGTTGCAAAATTCCGTCAAAGTTACAAATGAGCCTCCAAAGGGTTTGAGAGCTAATATTAAAAGAGCTTTCAATGAAATGAGTTCACAATTTTTTGAAACTCATGGTAAATTAGTTTATATTAAAAAATATTTATTATAAAATAATTAAGTTCTTGGATTGGTTTGGAGGAAATTGATCTTTGGAATCTGTTTTTTCCATTCAATAATTCTCGACAGAAAGAAATTCGGTCCCCTTGGATGGAATATTCGCTATGAATTTAGTGATTCCGATCGGGAATGTGCGATTTTGAATTTAGGGATGTTTTGTGCAGATGGTGTTATTCAATGGGACGCATTGACGTATATCACAGCAGAGGTATGTCGTTCATTTTAATTTATCAAAATCTTTATTTAATTTTGTTTGATTAATCAATGTTTGAAATATTTCTTAATCGAAAATTCTCATTTTTGTTTCACAAGAACTTGTAACTTGCAGCAAAGGCTTATCATACTTATCATCTATTAATCAATCATTTCTAATGTTTAATTAAATAACTACAATAACTCTAGCCAGTTTATAATAGGTGTAAGGTTGAGGACTTCCTGTTCTATGAATTTAAATTTTTTAAGTTTTATCCTTGAGTTCCAGAACATCAGTACGTTATATTTATTATTTATGGTAACCCGACAAAAGCGCGCAGGACAAATTAAAAAACTTAAGCTAAAATAATAATATATAAAATAATAATAATTTACGACATGTTGAGTGTGAGCAGTACCTTTACGACCAGTACCCTTAGGGGGACAGAATATCTTGTCGGATAAACTCAGACTATCTTTGCGCGCTTTTGTCCTGCGCGCTTTTGTCCTGCGCGCTTTTGTTACGGCGTCATTATTTTTAAATAGTTTTACTCGTCTATTGACAGTATTGGCATTCCGGATTATAATTTATCAAATTATTACCAAATTATGGACTGAAATAATTAATGCTTATTTAGACAATTATATTTTTGAAATATTACATTTACAGAAATTAATAAAAATTAGAATTTCAAAATAAACTTCTTCAAAATTTCTGTTTTTACGTTAACAGATAACCTATGGTGGGCGTGTCACTGATTTCTGGGATCAGAGATGTTTGAGAAATATTCTTACCACATTTTTCCATCCAAAAACTATTGTTGAAGACTACAAATATTCACAGTCTGGAATTTATTATCCCCCGGAATATGATACAATAAATGAATATAAGGATTTCGTTGATTCTCTACCTCTTTTGGAAGAACCAGAAATATTTGGAATGCACGAAAATGCTAATCTCTCATTTCAAGTATCTGAAATCTCAATTATGATAGCTCGATTATTTCAATCATTTTAGATTCAAGAAACTCAAAAATTAATCAACACAATATTAGATGTACAGCCAAGAATCGCCGCAGGAGGTACCGGAAGAACTACTGATGACATAGTATATGAACTAGCCGACCAAATTCTGGAGAAGTTAATAGACAAAATTGATCCTGAAGAAGCAAAACCGGATCTCTTTCATCCTGATGATAAAGGACGTTTAAACAGCCTAACTACTGTACTTATGCAAGAAGTAGATCGGTTTAATAGGTTGCTGTTGGTTATTAAAGTAAATTTTGAATCTTTCAATATTGATAAATACTTATAATATTAATAATTTATAAAAAGTAATAAATCAATACATTGACTGCCAATAGGATTTTCGTAAAATGTCTAAACACAAATATAAACTGAATGATTTTTCAACCTGACCATCCAAAAATAATGTGGCCTAAAAAAGAGCTTCAAAGTTTATAAGCAACATTGCAAGCAAAAAATAGAGAATGGAGCATTAGATCACTGATGCCCACAATATTTTCAACAAGTGCCAAAAAGAATTTCTTAAATAAATAGTGGCAATTTAAAAAATTCAAATTTTTTATTAAAATCATTCATTAATATTATTGACTAATTTTTCAAAATCAATTGGATCATCAATCATCGCTATTTTAAGTTAAATATTTAAATTAGAATTTAGTAATCGATTTCTGTGTTTATTTTTAATTGCTCGCAAGAATAAGTACTGCCAAATAAAGAGAAGATTTTCATTGCTAAATTCCAGATCTACGGAAAATTCGAAGCTTTAACAAATATGGAAGTTTAAATGGTGCCACTAAAAAGGCTAACGCGTGCCACACTTTGAGCACCACTGAATTAGATCATATATACAATATATACTTATTAATAATTTACACATATTTGTCCAAGGTTACAGTTTGTTAATTGTTATATTAAATAGAGTTTTACTAATCAGGGTTACTTTTGCAAGATCATCAAGTTGAGATTTTGGCAACCTAAACATATTTGGTTATTTTTAATAAATTGAATTATTTATAAAAATTTTCATTATTGGCTATTTATATTGAATAAATTGTTTGTGTGCGATTGTCTGTGTGCGATTGTGGTGGTTATAGTGTCAGGCACACAGACTCGGGGAATGGTGGTTTGTGTGGTTTTTTAGTCTTTTTTATCGCGTCTGTGTGCGTGTTGTTTTTAAAATTGTGATTCATGTATATACACAGACGCGAGGAATGGTGATTTATTTGGAATTGTGGAATTTTCCAGATTTTCGATATGTTTTATTATAAAGTTTTGTTTTAAAAACATATATGTTGGAATGTTTCAACAGATTTTGCATAGTTTTTCTTGTATCGCGTCTGTGTGCGCACACGGACGCGAGTAGTGGGTGAGTTGTATTTTTTGTGTGTTATAGGTTATGTTTTTTTGTAATGGTAGATTTGGAAGAACAGGAATCGTTTTGTTTTACTGGAAAATTTTCGAATTGTTATCTGGAATTTGGAATTTTCGAATTGTTCTGGAATTCTTTGTGTAATTATAATTTTATCTGTTTATCGAAACTGGAAATGAATCCAGAGTATGTCTATTTATTCAAGCTTCTATTAATTGGAGATTCTGGTGTTGGAAAATCTTGTTTATTACTCACACCTGCAGATGATTCTTATACTGAAAGTTGCATAAGCACAATTGGAGTTGACTTTAAAATCAGAACTATTGAACTAGATGGTGAAACTATAAAATTGCAAATATTGGACACAGCAGGTCAAGAAAGATTTAGAACTATAACCTCGTCTTATTACAGAGGAGCTCATGGAATTATTGTTGTGTATGATGTTACCGATCAAGATTCGTTTAACATTACTGAAAGTACTGGAGGTGTTATGATTGGTATGATCCCTGATTGTCGATCTCAAGTATGTCGTGCACAAGTGGAAGCAGCTCGATTTAAATCTAAAATTGGATATGAAATGCCTTGTGATATAATATGTCGTTGTATTGCGGATATTAATCAGCTCTATACCCAATCGGCTGAGATGCGGCCATTAGGTTGTTCAATGATAGCGCTGTCATATGAGAATAAAATGAAAACAATTTTAACTCCTGAACAATACGGAACCACCAGAAATAAAGGAACAGAATGCGCCTTTACGGGAATATTTTGGGATAACAGAGATCCTGGTACTCATAGCTGGGTCTGTTGTGGAGCTCATCTTGGCCACGTGTTTGATGACGGGCCCAAGCCTACCGGATTGAGATATTGTGTGAACAGTGCCTCTTGGACTTTGAATAAAAATCATATGATGGTTGTTCAGTTTATTCATTGGAACGTTTTTTTTTGAATATGAAAGGAAATAAAGTTTTCAATCCTGATGAAATATTGGTGGTCGAAGAAGCGTTGGAAAAAGTTGATGAATTATTTACAGAATATTTGTTGCGAATTTGTCACATCGATTTATGGAAATTTTATTTGTCTCATGTAAAAGATCAAGATAACAAAACTCCTAGTTTCAAAGAAAGAATGGCTCAAGCTTATGACTATGCAGTAGATAAAATGGGTTTGGATGTAATGACTTTTCCTATTTGGTCAGATTATATGAATTTCTTAAAATCAACTTCAAGTCAAACGTCAATATGCTGAAAGTCAAAAGTCGAATCTATCACACGTCGAATCTATCATCGGGCTATTGTTACACCATTGCTTCGTATTGAGACAATTTGAAGAGACTATAATGCTTTCGAAACTTTTATTAATAGCATCATCGCTAGGAGAATTATCGAAGAATTTGGAGCTTTGATTTCAAAAGATGGTCAAACTCGAAAACATGTTTTATTGACTTATGAAATTGGAGTCAAGCAAATGATTATTGATCAAAATGAAAACTGGCTTGTTATAATTCTTTTTGACTCAATACACTATATATGTAAACCGACCCAATATAGAAATAAAATGATTAAAAAATAGTAAACTAATTATTAAGTTTCAAATGAATTTTATACTCCGAAAGAGCCCATATGTTGTAAGGAAATAAATCTACATTTATAAATTTTTAATCTAAATAATGCGTTTTTAAATGGATAAAATGCATATTTAAAACAAATGAGTTTTTAAAATTGAACAGTCAGTCACGTCGAAAATTCACAGTGATGTTGCATAAGGCGGTAAAATTCTTTTTCAGACCTTCATAATGAAAGAACGGAAGAATCAATTATATTTCGGATGGCTGTGAAAGTTCTAAGTAGTTGGGACACTAGAAATTGTATATTTAACTAGGCACTATATTATGCGTAAATATATCAAATGAGCGGATTTGTAAAGTGGAATTATTCAAGATTTTATTTCTTTTCATCAAATTTTGTTTTAATTTAATATGAAATAATTCATTTTCATTCCAATAGGTTATGTTTAATTGCTATTTAATTTGAATTATCTTTTCTTTTTCGTATTATTATAATAATACGCTTCTGTAAAGCCATGGAAACAAGTGAAAATTTATTTTATTTCAAAATATTAAAAAATATTGATTTTTAAATTTTTAAAATTTTTTGGCAAATCTATGAAACATTTCACTTTTAATTAGAATTTTAGAAATGAACATTGTTTTTTACTGTGAGGATTTTTATCAATTTATACAAAAATTATTAATTATGGAAAATTTTAATTTTTTCTTATCAAATTTTATGCACCTTAAATGATTGAAAATCAAATGTCTTATAAATAATTTCTCATTTTTTTAACTTTATAATAATTACTTATCATTGTATAGAATTCCTTGGTTCAATTGAAAAAGGCAATCAAAGGATTTGTCGTTATGTCGGAAGAGTTAGAATCAGTTTATACTGCATTTACCAATAATCAAGTGCCGAATTTATGGGCAAATGTTGCTTATCCGAGTTTGAAACCTTTATCAACATGGGTTAAAGACCTTGCAATGCGATGCAGTAGTACATATTTTTGGATGGTACAAGGTGCTCCAAAGTCTTTTTGGTTGCCAGGTTTCTTTTTTCCACAAGGTATAATGATCCTTTACAAGTATTCGTCTAACATTCACAAATATTCAGGATTTTTAACTGGTACTTTGCAAAATTATGCCAGAAAATATGACTACCCAATTGATCATTTATCCTTTGAGTTTATTGTTTATAAAGATTATCGAAACCAAGAAGAAGTTTTAAAACAGATGAAAGAATTAAAATTTGGTGAAGTTATCGAAGCAGATAAGTATCTTAGTAGTCCCCCTGATGGAGTTTTAGTTCATGGTTTATATATGGATGGCATGAGGTAAATAAAATCATTGTTAATATTATTATGTATAATTAATTCAATTATTTTTTAAATCCAAATTTTTAACGTTTTATATATTATGCCATGAAAAGACTGACAAAAGGCCATAAATATGATGGGAATATCCTATTATCATAATGTCATTAAAATTCCGTAACACTGGGAGAAATATTCCAATTAAATTATTAACCATACCTTAAAGGTTTTATAATCTCTACAAAACATGTTTGATATTCTTTAGATAATTAATCCATTATCTGGATTTTCCATCTATTGAGTTTTCTTATCATAAGAGTTCTTTCCAAAGCCTAAATTATGTATTTAGTATTTTTTTCCCATATAGGATTATAAATCTTTTATATTGTGATTATCCTTCTGTCAACTAACAATTGAAAGAAACCATGCATACAACATTCAGGATCTTACGTAGTCAACTATATAGGCTTTATTATGTTGTCGTAAATAGTTATTTGTTTGTCGTATTTATTACTCCTTTATTTCCGGTAACTATTGGCACGCTTCCTAAATGAATAAACATTGCATCATTTACTCTATGAGTACAGCATCCTTCCATTCTCATACACGTATGAACAAACAGTGATAATAACAGTTGAATTTTCTTTATTACAATTAATTGTTTAAGTTAACTGTCTGTTCTCATCTTGTTTACATTCAACCTTTTTAAAATCTTATTTTACAGTTTGGAATGGATTTGGTCATATTGATGCTACTCAATTTGATATTTTCTAGAATTAAGAATTAAAATATTGCCTAAATTTTTACCTAATTCTGTATTTTTATCAATTTTATTTTTATTTTTTTTTTATATTTTAGACGAATGACAGTTTTAACAATTAATTTTATTAATCTGGTTCCTCATTGATCGAATGTATAATTATTTTTTATTTTTCCAATGACAATTAATCAATAAACATTGCAAAATATTTTTAGTTGAAAATTTAAATTTAAATCAAATTTACTCAGCCAAAATAAGAAAGCGCATTTTTAATTTTTAAATTCTTTATTAATTTTGCCTGCGCTGAATGAATGTGGCACTCAAATTTGTGAGGGCTAATTAACTCACTTCCGGCCATCCGACCGATCTGGAACTTGGTGAATAGGCTCATTGTAGATGACAATGTGTTTTGTTAAGTTTTGGTGTCACATTCACACACACACACATATACAAATACATCGAAACTGTGTTTACAGCGCTAAAACTTAAAATTTTAATGGCTTTTTAAATATTGAAAAATAAAATGTATTTAAAAATTAGTATTATTTTGAAAGTGAAATATTTGAAAATTTATAAATTTTATTGTAAATTTTATTTTTTGTTATTATCTGTTATTATTATTTAAAATCATAATTGCTTATAATTTATTATTTTACTATTTTAATTTTGAAAGAGTAAAATAATTTTTTATTAAAAATTATCATCTCTGTGTATGAGTAAATAAATCATTTTAATAGAAAATTGTCGCAAAATAAATATTTATTATTTTATTGCAAAAAATTACCCATTAGTATTTTTAACAAAAATGGAAAAGCAATTTACAATTTGGTTGTCTTTGCTCTTTTGTGAATTCTTAAACAATTAAATTTTTATAGGGAATATATTTTGTTTGAATCGTTGTTTTGTTTTTATAATTTATATATTGTTTAAGTCATGTAAATTATTATATTTTATTGTTAATTGTATATATAAATAAGTTTAAATATCTCAACTAAATTGAAATAACATTATACTTCTATAAATGAAAATTTTCATTAAGGTAACTTATTATAATAAGTGAATTACAAGTAATGTGAAAAGTTTTGCGTATCAAAATTTAATTTGATATTCAATTGTATTTTCCAAGTTAACGCCTTATTTTATAACAGCAGAATTGCCATTCAGCCGTAAAATGAGGCAGTTATTCAAATATGATAATTCCATGTGGGTTACACTAACAAAAATAGAAATTGTCTATGAAATGAAATTGTACAAATATTTTTATGGGAAATTTTTTCTTAAAATTACTAGAAAGGAATATCATTTATTTGCTAGATTGAATACGATTGAGGTGAATAGAAAGGGGAATGTGGAAGGAAGAAGAAGGCAACAAATGATGAAGCTTTTTAATAAGTTAAAATAAATTGATTCCTAGAAAAACAAGGACTCTGCAGTTCGAAAAAAAGTGGAAGAAAAGCAATTAGACCACAGATAAAACAATTATTGACTGCTACCATGAAGATAAGAAGATATTTGAGCCAAAAATATGTGAGCTGGAATGTTGAAGATTTGACAAATGTTTTGTTCTCCTATGAAAGCTATTTTTGGTACAAGTACAGAGATCTCGTTTTGTTAGAAAAAGTGATAACGACTTTAAAATTATTTGGTTTAGTTACTTTGTAACTTTGACGGAATTTTGCAACACCGAAATAGGAAAGGTTTTAACCGGCATTGAACTCAAGAGCAATCGGATTTTTTCAAAAACTTTG
Organism: Schmidtea polychroa; assembly: GCA_959609185.1. NCBI lineage: Eukaryota > Metazoa > Platyhelminthes > Tricladida > Dugesiidae > Schmidtea > Schmidtea polychroa. The sequence continues at coordinate 7,066 of CAUHTR010000655.1, read as the reverse complement.
ATCGCTTTTTAACTATTTCTTTCAGTCTAACCATCCAAGACGCAATATATATATATATATATATATATATATATATATATATATATATATATATATATATATATATATATATATATATTACAGTAAAAAAAGAATTTATTAGATTTAGGTCTAGCAACAAGAAGATTGCAGATACTTAGTGTATTTATTTATTATATTATTTAAACAAATTATTAAAATCGATAAATGATTTTCTTGACTTTTAATAAAGTTTTATATATAAAAAAGTAATTGTAAATCCGCGACTATAATATTTATCTTTGGGCTGTCATGTGACTATTGTAAATGTTGAAAAAATAATATATTTCTATTTTTTAAAACAATTATTTTTAGTATGGCCAGATATAATCTAAATCAATTATATATTTAATTTAATAAACTTTAAATGTATTTTATAATTAACAACATAAATTGATTCAAAATTACTTGCATTATTGAAAGGTTTTACATAAATTTGTGAGATATTTTCAGAGACGCAGATAAACAAAAATTTTCAAAAAATCCATTCAAATACATTTAATTAAAGTTTAAAAATGTTCTATTTTATAACATAATATTAATATACTTTTGCAATAATTTATATTGAATTGATTCAATATATCCGATCTTTGATTTTAATTTGATTTTAAAATTAGTCTTTTATTAATTTTTTTTTATTTTGAAAATTATATGTTCATAGGTGGGATGATGAAAAAGGTCAAATTATAACTTCTATACGAGGTGAAATGCTTGGTATTCTTCCTATTATGCATATGATGCCAAAAATGGATTATGAACCTGAATCCACAAAATATATAGCACCTTTGTACAAAACTGAAGAACGAGCTGGTGTTTTGTCGACGACTGGTTAATATGATATTTTATGAACTTATTTTTTTATGAAATACAATTTCTAGGAATGTCAACAAATTTTGTAGTCGCAGTGCCACTGCCCACCGATCAGGAATCGAATTTTTGGATAAATATGGGTGCTGCATTGATTTGTGAAAACTCTAAGGCTCTTTAACAACGAATAAGAATTGTGATAATTTATAACTCGTTAAAATATCAGAAGAATTAAAAATGTATTAATAAAGAATTATTAAAAACTGTATTTTGTTTTAAATTTACTGAATTTTATTTGAAATCTCAATAGATGTAAGAGGAATAAATATACAAATAGTGAGTATGATATGTTATTAAAGGAGAGATAAATCAACTAATTAAATATATAGAACAATTTCGACTCTAATTGTCACTTGGCTTTGTTTTAATAATGGGGTTATTAATAATTAAATATTATTTTCCCAATCGTTAATGGAGTAAAAATTATTTTTCTTATTGCTATATATTTTAATAAGCATCATTTTAAAAATTTCCTTGCATTAACTGTTATTAAAATAATTTTTATAAAAATATGACAAACCAAGACAGTATTTAAGTGGTTGTGAATTCCAAGTTGTATTGTAGACATGCTATTCTTCCAGATAGGTTGCAATAACCACTTAAATCATAGTTGTAATATTGAATTAATGGTGTCAATGTAAATTGAGTTTAAAATAATTAAAGTTCAACAGAACATATTTTAGAATAAACAACTTTATTACTACAAAACAACAATTTTTTATACTATAATATCGGATCTTTTAACACGAGACATTTAGATAATTTTATTCTACAAATACATGAAGTTTCAAACATGATTATCATTATAACTTTTCATAAAATTTATTGCGAAATTCGACTTGCGTTGATTGATAATTATGGCAGAGAATGACCCAAAATGTTCTGCCTGACGCGTTGAGTGCTTAAATTTAAAATAAACCTTAACTTAAAAATAATACATTAGTCCCTAATAATTGGTTGAATATTTGTTTTTCAGTATATTGCTCAGTTTATCTAAATCTACATTTAATTTTCTCTTAGCACATCTTAGTTGGTTTTTGAAGCTTCCATCCGAAAAAAAGTTTATCATTTTGGATTGTAATTTTAATTCACCACGTTGCTACAATAATAAAGTTTAAAAATAAAAGCTAAATCAAAAGAAAATTTAAACTCAAATAAATATTTAGGAAGATATTTAATTGTATCCTTAAGTTATTGTAAAAACTATATAATACTATTGACAATGAATTTTGATAGATTGTCGGCTTACCTAAATTTTTATAATTATAATTTCGAAAAAATCTTTTAATATTATGAATATTCTACTACTTTTTTTTCATTTTACATAGTTATAATTATACACTTGATAAAGGCTGTGCCAAAATATTATGTGCCTTATATATTGTTTTGATACAAATATCATAATTATTAAATTTATTATAAAAAATGATCAAAGGTGAATTATAAATTTTAACTTCACCACAATAAATGTTGTAAATCTTTGTCAAATTTTCTTAATAACTACTATTATTTTTATATAAATTTAAAATAAAAAAATTTTGAAATTGTAACTTGATATTTAGATCTACAGTGAAATTTTCCATTTTAAGCAGTAGAAACTAATCCTAAATATTTATAATTTCCTTATTACAATTATTTGATATGTAACTGTTATTCGTTTTGTGTTTAAAAAATAGCGTTGACTCAATGATTCATATTTAAAAAATTTATTATTTAAATTTATATGGTTAAGACCACAGGTGCATATTGACCATTTTCTAGTGGTTGTGCTAAGTTGGGAAACAATTAAGTCTTCAGGCCTGCTTCCACTATAATTGTTCCACTATAACAGTTACGTCATTTCCATATTCAATCTGCCATAATCAGATAAATGTGTACACTGGCGGATAGATGAACAATTGCTTTTAAGTGACATGCATTTAGAACCTCTGGACAAATGGGAAATGGATTTTACTCTATCCCTAGTCTTCAAAATCATAAATAAGCACACAATTTTAATTGATTTTTTAATTTTAATTGATTGGTGCTTTGGTGTATATTCTATTTAACCACAAAAAATATGTCATATAATTATGACGTACAAATTGTTTGATTATAGCATTTATTTAATTTGGAAATAGTGTATGTATGGAACATCGTCTAGGTATTTCTATTTCTAAAATTTTAAAATTGATCTTATAGAAATAAAATCAACGTTAAAACAAATATCAGTGTTATCGTTGTTATTTACAAGTTGAGAGTCTATTAACCTTATCACAAAAATAAGAAAATGTTTGGTTAGAATAAAAATAGAAATACATTATTTTCAATTTACATAGATTTGATTTATGAAATATGTAAAAATTAATGTGAATCTCTTAATACTACCGTGTTTCTCCGAAATTAAGCCCTAACACGATTTTTTTTTAAAAATTATATTGTAGCCCTAACACCGAAATTAAGCCCTAGCAATTTTGTTTTTTGATATATATTAAATAAAATTTCAGATCGTTATATATTGTTAAAAATTAAAAACATAGTTATATTAATATTAATAACTATTTGATAAATTGAATAAATTTTTTTTAAAATTAATCCATACAAAATGGCAGGAACTAGAAAAAGCTATTCAGTTGAATATAAAATAAATATTGTAGAAGAATCAAGGGGAAAATGTTTAACGACATTTTGTAATGAGAAGAATCTTGATTTGAGGATGGTTCGACGATGGAGAGAAGAATATGACAATCTTATTCAACAAAGAGATGCTGGAAATTTAAAAGTCCGGCGTGTTGGTGCAGGAAGGAAACCGTTATATAATGAATTGGAAGATATGATTTTCGAATGGATTTTACAACAACGAGCCGAAGCATTTTGTTGTTCGAAGAGTGGATGTTCAAAAACTTGCAATTCAGTTAGCACCACAGTTTAATATCTCTTTAGATAAGTTCAAAGCTTCACAACACTGGATTGATGAATTTCTAACCAGATACGAACTGTCTTTAAGAAGGTCAACGACATTACGTGCCGATTATTTGGACAGATCCTTTTCATTCGAGACTTCAGCAATTGCTAAAAATGAACGTTTTGGTCCGTTGATTTTAAGGGAGTTAGAATTGCAAACAAGACCTGCTGATTTTTCAATTTTAAATGATCAAGACAATGTTTTAGAAGATGATATGGTTGTACTAGAATAAAAACATTTTAATTGATTAAATTTTTATTTTGAATATTTTTATTATTTTTAAAAGTTTATTTTTATTCCAAAAAATAGAAAACCTCCCAAAATTAAGCCCTAAGTGTATTTTTGCCAATTTCCTTTTTCAAATATATTTAAGCCCGGAGTAATCATTAATTACCTACGCTAAATTTCGGAGAAACACGGTAATTATATGTAACATTGTTGGTATTACTACAAAACGACCTTTGCGAACACTCATATGAGTGATATTTAATTGATGATTCTGAAAAATATACACTGTTTTCAAGGTGTCTTAAAATACGAATAATATTTGTTTTATAATATATGAAATTATAAAAATATATACAACTGTTAGTTACATAACTGACATACGTAAATAATGATTTGATGTAATTATTTTTCTTCTCGTGCACTTTAAAAATTTTTTATTTTAAAATTAAAGAAAGTCATCTAATAAAATGTTAAAACTGAAATTAAAATCAGTAAAAATAATAAATTTTGCTACAGATTTTGATTTATGTAAATTGTAAAGCAAGTCATCCGATAATAATGAAGCATAAAATTTCCATTATCCTCATTTCTTTTTAGATTATCGATCATTATTTTGTTTTGTTAATAGTTTGAAAAATAAATTCAAAATAAGAGGAAATTAAAAAAAGTCATTGATGAAGAAAATAAAAGTTTTACTAACTGGAAAATAAAATTGATCAAGAATTACATAATAATGCATAAATTCATATTAGTTTAAATTTTTGCAACATTTCAAATGATTTCGTCTCTGTCTCTTTGCTTATTAAAAATATAGTGATAAGCTCTACGTGGCGCGTTCAATAAGTAAACAATATTATATTAACATAAATTTTTATTAGAAACCATAAACATATACAAGTACTAATTTTCAACATAACTGCCATTTCGGTTCACACATTTCGGACTATATGAAACCAGTTCATACAAAGCATTTTTAAAGAAATTGGAAGACCATTAGGATCCCCTTTGTTGTAAACATTATCCCTTGTTGATGCTCTTTGAGGTTTTGGAAAAGCCAGAAATCACTTGGTTTCAATTGAGGCTGCATCGGGACATAGTCTTGCACGAACCTGAGTGAAATGTTTCATGTCTTTCTCATTTTGTGCTTTGAAGTTTGTACAACTGGACTATAACCGGTAAAATTGATTCTGACACCTTTGACTACTAAATCATTGAGAATTATTCATTTTATTCATTTCAAAAACCTAAAAAGCATCACCACCCGTCGATGACTTAACTCCATTCTCATCTTCAAGGAAGGTTTCTCACCAAAGATTTTCCACTCTGCCAACTAAGGCAAATATATCCTGAGTGGAGTTTCATCCTCAGTTATTAAATTTACAAGGAAATGTGTTAAAATATTTGATAAAAATAAAATTTCATAATTTTTTTGGTCGTATTTATTTAAACAAAAAATACTATGAATCAGACGTCAGCAAGTTCTTCAATATGTTCAACGATAAATTATGAAATTAAATCTCATTGTCAAACTTTAAAATTAATTAATTAATTTTTTTTTATTTTATTTGTATTTCAACGGTGAATATTGTTGGGGTTCAACAAGAGAGGCACAAAAATGAGGTGAAAATTGATAAAAACACCAAATTCAAAATAAAAATTTAAAGTACAAAATATTAATTAAAAATCAAAATTTTAAAAAAATGAATATTTTCTGGGGGAAACTGGTATGGGCGGATGCTAAATAATGAGACGAGTTCAGCTATAATAAAATAAAATCAATGGGGGGTCCCTAAAAGGAATAAATTACAAAAAACAAAAATTAATTAAAAATTAATTAACTAATGGAAAACCCGAGCTAATGGGGAAACCCGAGCTAATGGAGAACCCGAGCTAATGGGAAACCCGATACAATGGAAAACCCGAGCGAATTGAGAAATCCAATTTCGGGAAGGCAATTAATTTAGCCGGATAAAAAGCGCCGTCAAAGGGAATGAGCAAATTCCCTTCAATTAAATTAGACCTCCAAGAGGAAGCCCGGGGGAAATAGAACCAAAAAAATAATTGGCAAAAATAAAATCAATTAACAAGCGAGTATAAAAGCAACTGACAAGAAAACAAAATGCCAGTTGGTCGAAGAAAAGAAAACAGAAGTTGACGAGAGGGAAAAAGGAAATATTAAAGTTAGTCGAAAGTAAACCATTTAAAAAAAAATCGAACGTACCAGAAAGGGATATCTCCCGTTGGAAGATCTACCCCTGCGTGAGATTTGGTGGCAATTGAAAAGTGCAGACAAAACCTGATTGTATCAAGTGTGAGTAAACTAATACAAGTGTAAAAGTGTAACTGCATCAGTGTCAATAAAGATTTTGTGTTGGGTTATTTATTTATTTATTTATTTGGAAAAGAACACAAAGGAGTCAGACCGTAGTACCGACTTGCATTAAAAACCCAACAATATAATAAATTTGTATTTGTCTTAAAATCGAGTTTGTAATTTAAATTAATTTTGAAAATATTGGCCATTTAATATGGTTACTTTTGTGTTGACAAAACGGTTTGTGCTAAGCTTATTTATTAAATAATTACATATCTCAGTTAATAGCGACAAAATGAAATAAAAATTTTATTTCACTCTCTGTTGATCAATAATTAAACATTGTTTGTTTTAATCTATGAAATGAATTTCTTATTGAATAAATGAGCAAATTTAGATCAATAGTACAAATTAGTCACATTAATCACTTCATCGTTTTTTTTACTAATTTACTAAATCATCATAATGAAAAATAATAAAAAATTTCAATGAATTTTTTTTGAAAAACCCACAAAATTTATGAAATTAAATTGAAAAATTGAAAGAATAAAATTTATGTTTTAATAATAATTTCAAATAATGTTTTTTTGGTTTTTTTAAACATTTCATTTGATTATTGACAGAACTTGACTGATTCAAATCGAGTTGCTGAGATC
>CAUHTR010000654.1:0-113375 GCA_959609185.1 Schmidtea polychroa | reverse complement strand
TTGCTTGGATATAGGCATCTACAGTATTTCAGCAATTGTCCTTCGCTCAGTTTCTTTCCAGACAGTGAAAGATTTGCGATGACTAGACCTGTTCTTATGCACCATCAGCCTTTTGAGTTTTTACACTATATCAGTAGCAACCAACCGATATGTGTTAGATTCGTCGGGCCAAGGACTATCGTTTCAAAGTGGTTCAATATTCTTGTTAGTAACAAGGAAAATCCGTATGTAAATTATGCAAAATATCACATTAAAACAGTGTAAAAAATACATAACAAGAATATAAATTTTTCAAACCAGATTTTGGTTCCCCTTGATTTGGCGTTTGGGAATTTCTGTACCCTCTTGAACTCTCTAGATACGGCCCTGATTACATATGATTTTGTTAAATTTTACTCAATTAACCATTTATTTCTAAAAATTAAATTTAAAAATATATTACAGAATATAAAATAAAAATAAAAACAATGTATTTATAAAAAGAGAGTTTGAAGACTATAAATCAGTAATATATATTCAAGTAAATTCACTTGAAAAAGGCAGTGCCGAAAATTCGTGAGTATCAACAAACATCGATATATTACTGATTTATAGTCTTCAAGCTCTCTTTTTAATAAATTCAATGGAAAAAATAGTCAGTGGTAAAATTGGAAGAAATAAAAGTTCTTATAATAAAAACAATGTAATATAAAAATTTTAAATCAATAAGAGTGTATTGAATATTATAAGGATAGAAAAAGAATAATTTGAGGAGAGTACAATAGATGAATTTTAAATCATTATATATTAGATTAGAGGCAAGGTTGATAGCATTTTTCCTTTTGGTTTTCCGGGTTCACAGTATACTAATCCTGTGTTTTGAGATACCAATGACATGATTCTGGATCTATTATTTACTCGATAATCCTAAGTGCAGTTTTAATGGATACCATTGAGAGTTGTGGACTTAACGTGTTTCCCAATCTTCTTACAGTTCGGAGTTAGGGTCCATGGAACTTATATATTTTAATGACCTCAAGAAATAACGAAGCCTACGTTTTGGCAGAAAAGATAAATTGAAAAATGCATTGACACTTTAATGGGCGAATTTCAGAATTTCTTCCCAATCACCTTATTCGATGTAAATTGAAATTATTTTGAGAAATAAATCTTACATGGCTTGCTTATTGTAAATTCAAAATATATTTGCATTTATTGATTTATTTTTATGCAAGTCTCACTATTTATTCGGCGGGCGCATCAATAATATATATTGCTGGGGTTAGTACTAAAACGAAAAAAAAATAATATATAAAAGAAAAGTATAACAAATATTGTTAAAATCAATAAAGAGCTCCAAACAACAAAAGTACAAAATTAATTCAAATTTACTAAAATTCGAAAATTAATACTGAACGGTGGAAACGGGTATGGTTGAACGCCAGATTGAAAGACAAATTCAGAAATTATAAAGAAAATTTAATAAGGCGTTCATAGGAAAAGTTATAACGAAAAAACAAATTAACCAAAGTTAATTTATCCTTGATGGTAAGCCTGAGCCCGAAGCTCATGGAGATCCGACTGGTTATATATGAAAGCGAACTCACCCGAGCGCCAATTCGGGGCAAACAAATTAAAAGGATTTAACAACCCTCAAAATATTTACCCAAGATTCCCAAAAGCTAATTATTTGAAATAATCTTAAATTCTGTAGATAATTGCCCTTTCAGAAAAAGTATAAAAAGAGAGCTCAAAAACAGACAAGCCACCAGTTGGTAGAAGAAACAAGAGAGAAATCGAGTGAATAAGTCAGTAAGTGATCAGAAGACAAAATCTAGTGATTAAAAGCAATTTTAACTCTCGTACCATAAAAGATGATTGCCATTTGGGTTTCCTACCTTCGTGAGTGATATTTATTTGGAGAGAAAGTTGCAAATCTAATGAAAAATTTTAATTCTGATTGAAGCTTAATAAAGTTATTTTGTGTTGGGTTTCGATTTATTTGTTTAAATAAGAACACGAGGAGTCAGACTTGCAAAATAATAACCCAGCGATATATATATATATATATATATATATATATATATATATATATATATATATATATGTGTGTGTGTGTGTGTGTGTAATGTACAGTCATACATTTTATTTATTTTTAAACAAGGTTTCGCGACACCTTGTTATTTTATTGAGGGTAGGCCGTAATGGCAAAGGAATAAAAAATACTATATAGCGATAATTTACCATAGTAAATTATCGCTATACAAAAATTGAAAAATTCGAAAAAAAATCAATTACAAAAGAATACAAAGTTAAAATTTCAGGCTAACGAAAAGGAATACAATCCGATAAGACAATTAGATCAAAGTGTATAATTTCAAAAGAATAAAAATGTATACAATCCGAGGAAGCATTTAGATTAAAACTTCCAATTTCAAAACAATCAAAAAGGAATACAACTCGGAAAAAAACGCTATAGAAAAAGAAACATAAAGAAATACAATTGCCCAAATCTATTTTCTTAGAAGATTAGTCGTAGAACTTCCTAATCTCAGGATCCTTTATAGAATCCTATAGCAAATTTCCCCTGACGATTGACTTACTAGTATCAGTAGCTTAATTATTATAAATAACATTCCTAATCAACGTCCTCTGTCGATTTACGAAAATCCCTTCGTATTAAGCTCCACATAAGTGCGTATTATTTTATTTATTTTATTAATAAAAGTTGTTATTGTTTAGTATCAGTTATTGTTGATTTATTATTCATTTTTATTTGTGTTTGGTAAGCACGCAGATACACACGCACCCCGATTGTCCCGCCACAATTTTTAACGGAGACTCTGTCGGGTTCATCAAATTTCTTAACAGACACACGCACTCATCAACACAAATATAATACACAAATATATTACATAATACAACATCCTACCATAATAATATTTCGAATTATATGCCTAAAATGTCCTGCACAATCATTATCAACTTCTAGTAACATTAATTCATATAAATTACCAGTGGCACCTAATCGCAATCTAGAACGAATCCCATTTTTGATTTTTGAAAACGCATTTTCGATAGGATTCAGCATATAAGAATAAGGCGCAAGAAATTTAAAATTATAATTAAATTATGATGTAATTCTTTGAATGTCTGCTCGTTTATGCACTCTTGCATTATCTAAAATTAAGCATACATTTTCTAGCACATCTCTTATATGAATACATAGCTCATTAATATAGCCAGAGAAAATATATGCACTGACAATGGAATGAGAGCTTGTTTTACAGTATAGCATCCCAATAGGGGGCATGCTCGCAATAAGCGAAATTGAAAGTCCCCGAATAGTTGGAATTTGTACATTGCTGCGAGTTCCTTGTTTAAATCCTGAGTAAGATCTTTTAAGATGCAAATTGAATGAAAACTCATCAATGAATATTGTATTGGACATTTCATTATTGAAATAGTTATTGAACCAGAGAGTATATTCTTTTCGTGCCGGAATTTTTTCTGGCATATTGACTCAATCCAATTCTCGATGAGACAATTTCATTGTTATTTTTAAATTTTTTAAGGCTCTATTGATTGTCGGAATTGAAATTGAAAAACCATTGCCTTCCTCCTGTTCAAGGCATGCTTTAATCTCTTTTAATGTAAATTGAGGATTAATGGAGACTATGTTATCAATTTTTACTTGTATTCTTGCCGTAAGAACTGTTTTCTTACTTCTACCCATTTTAGTATGAACGATCACTGACTTCTTACGAAAATTTCTAATAACTAAACGTACTTTTTAACAGTTCTGCTGCCTTTTTTGTTGTTTTTCCCTGTCCTTGAACCATATATATTAAATTCTTTCGGGTTTCGTTTGAAAGTTTACTATATTTAACTCTTGGTCTTGAACTATTTTCTGAATTGCTTTTGGCTTCGGATATATTATTAACAACCGATGGGGTATTTTATTAATTTTTAATTATAAGCACTGAACAGTATTTGTACTTTTATAAATTCGTATAAATTTTTTAAGATTTGAAATGTTGATATTGACTGATAAAATGTTGAAATTGATTGATAAATGGTATATATATATATATATATATATATATATATATATATATATATATATATATATATATATATATATATAATAAGAACTCTTTTTTTCCAATTTGACTACTTATTTTTATTCCATTGAATTTATTAAGAAGAGGGCTTGAAGACTATCGATCAGGAATATTTCGATGTTTTTTGATACTCACGAATTTTCGGCACTGCCTTCACTTGAAATCCACTTGAAAAAGCCAGTGCCGAAAAATCATGAGTATCAGAAAACATTGATATATCACTTATTTAATCTTCACACTCTTTTTAATATATATATATATATATATATATATATATATATAGATAATGGTCTATGTTTATACTTTTTTATATTTTTAGAGTCAAATTTTTTTCATATTTTCTACATTTAAAAATAATTTGAAACAAATAAAATAAATTTTAGTTAATTTTAGCATTATTTATTTATTTCATCAGTACCTTACACGGCAGCTTTCTAAATGGGCCATCCGATGAAGCTGAGAAAAACCTGATTAAAAATTAACTGACTAGATATTCTAATGAAAATAATAAAGAAAGAAAAAGAATTAAAAATCTATTAATTGTAACATGCAAGAAAAAGAGAAAAAAAATTTTTTTCGAGTTATTTTAAGTTAAATTCATCAACGCAACTTGTTGTGAATCTGAAAATATTATCAAAAAGAATCTTTTCTGTTATTACAATGGTGACGTCCTCAATTGATGAATGTCACAGTCAGGGCTGCCCTAATTTGTATTAATTGTTGATAATATAGAGGTGATTAAAATTATTTACAAATAATTTTTATAAATTTTGTTTTAACTCGATGGTCCATTGGGAATACAACAGGAGTTTGAGTTATATAGAGCTATTTTACTTAGAATTTAAAGATATTTTGTTTTAATTAAATATATTGAAATAAAGCAATCATAATCCTTCGTTTATTCAGGAAACAGGATTTAGTTTCAAAAATTCGCTTTTATTCATTTATCCACTGATATATATATATATATGTGTGTGTGTGTGTGTGTGTTTTCCCTATGAGCTTTCTACCCTACATACCCGTTTTCAAAGTCATATAACGTAATATGTCACAAGGTGAAACATTTAAAAAGACATATTAAACCTGGTAAAATTTAAAAACATAACATCAAAATCGAAACCATAAAAGTAAATATAAAATCAATCAGAAATGCAAAGAGTATCGGAAAAAATAAACAATAACAAAATATAACAAAAATAAATAACAAATTTAATACAAATTCAAATTGATTGCCATAAGTAAAAATAGGATTTAGAATAAAATAAAATTAATAGAATTTATACAAAAATAGTGAAAAACTAAGAGAGAATTCGAGAAAATTTACTAAATCCATCGTGGAGTCGCAAATAATAAAAATTAAATAAGACCTAAAATTTTAGAAATAAATTAAATGATAAATAATTAAAAAATCGTTATTAAAAATGATAAAAATTAAATTCAAAAAGAAATTGATTAAAAATAATTTGAATTTGTTTTAATACACTAACTCATACACACCAACGTGAACACACTGAGAAAATTATAAATACATACGCTTTTTGGTTTACAACAACTAATCATTGCTATCTTTATCCCCAGAATTGATATTTGATATTTGCACCTTACGTAATTCAAACGGAATCATAGTGAGTAGTATCTTTATGTTCTTTTAATGTCTACGTAATATATATAATATATAACGAGTTTAATTTTGATAATAATCGTTTTCTTTCTGTTCTCATGAGCGTCCGCAGGAATTTTTCCAAGGAGGGGGCAAAAATATTTTTTTTACCAAGTAGACATTTTTTCCATGGGGAAAGAGAGTTGAAAAAAAAATGCATGTGTATAATAAATATTTGGATAACCATAACGTCAGTTAATATTGAAAGTTTTTATACAAATAAGGTGATTTGAAATCATTGATTTACAGATATAATTAATAACATTAAAAAAACAGGAAGCCTCTTTAAATTAAAATTTTTTATTAATTTTTTTTGTCTTGAGTTTTTCCAACATTGTTTGAGCGCATCTATTAAAATTTGTTTAAATTAATCGAAAAATAGAATGGTTTGAAAAATTCAGGGGGATGGGCAAGCCCCCCCCCTTCGCGGACGCCCATGTCTGTTCTATAATCTGTTCTATTTTATGATTTCTACTTTCAGAATTATTTTTGCAGCTATTTAAATTCATATGTATCATTTCCTTGGGACTACAGCCACAAACAAATTTACTTACAAGAGAGTACAATAAAACATAAAGGGATATCGGGACAGTTTATCTGTTATATGTAGTTAATCCTGTAGACCCCTATGTTGCTATGGTCAAAGGTTTTGTGGAGGGTGGAACTCTATAATGGTCTGAATAAGTCTAGTGTCAAAGTACCATTAGTAGGACTATGGACCAAGATATATTTGGCCTGAAAATTATTTTTTTGTGCATGTTAATCCGAAGCTTTTTTTTTGAGACCCCCTCTAAAATAGTATTTATAGTATTCCTCAACTAGATAACGTATCAACATTGAGCACTTAACGGGTATCGCTTGTTATACACCACTTGTATCCTGGGTTACGCTGGAAACAACGTGAAATGGTGAAGTGTTAATTCGATGAAACTAACCGTTAGTGAATATTTTGTATTGACCTACATTGCGGTACAGTCTTTCTAAATGATAGATGCGTATTTAGCTGAAGTACAGGTAAGATATATAATATAGAATTTTTGTTTAATTTTTATATTTGTTTTAATTTATAAATATTTTTGCAGAGAAAAATCCAATAAATCTTATTGGAGTAAAATTTCTTTTAATATTTTATAATTTTTCGGAACGTAAACCGCTTTTTGTTACTAACTTCTAGTCTCGTTTTACGTGGTTTCACATAACAAGGCAGTTTCCAGGAACCTAACTGTTGTGTTATAGGAGGGAAATCTTTTTATGATTTTTTAATTGTAAAATGTATGAAAATAAGAAATAGAATGTAGCTTTTTTACAATATAAATTAATATTGGGTCAGAAAAAATTTTTATTTGTCGATGTCAACAAAGGGAAAAAGTTGAGATTTACTAAGCCAAACCAAGCAAGAAAATGGTGATATTTTTTCATAATTTTAATTAAAATATTAAGAGGAAAAATTTAAAAATCTACACTGGCAGCCCGTCAACCATATTGTATGTTGAAAACAATAAATATTCTCCAACTTGGCGCCACTTTTGGCAAACAACCTTGGAATTTTGTTTACGAAGGTGTCTAATTTTACTGTGAAATTTCAATTGGTATTTGAACACCTTGATTTACAGTGTCAACAAAATCTGAGGCAGAAAATTGTTTACAAATTTATAGCTGGATAATTTTGACAGAACCTCGCTAATTTCTAAGATTTTCTGATTTAGAATCCATTATCTCTGAGTTTTGATAATAAAGTTTTGGAAGGCTGATTACTACTTCATTCATAAGGTAAGCTACTTTTCAAAACTACAAAACTAGACTAGAAAAAGTTTATATGTGATCTATGAGATATTTTTTCTAATACAAGTTTCTCCAAAGTAGTGAAAGATTTTAGATGGAATTATTATTCCCCTTACTTCATCAAAGATCTATCAAGAAAAGATCGTCATTGGTCAGTAAAAGAATTTCATCACAAGAAGCTGGAATGAAAGTGGTGATTTAGTTTAAACTTATTGAGAAATCTTTAATTATGGTTGACACCATTTTATATTCAATTTGCTATAAGCAGATAAAGTTGTACATTGCCGATTTATGCACACATACTCATTAGTAACATGCAGTCTGAATCACGTGAGAAATGCGAAATACATCCAGTTCTCTTCGCATCCATCTAAAGAACAAATTAGCACACAATTGTGCGTAGATTGTGCTGGACTATATTTCTATACAGTCTTAAAAATTCAAGTCAATGTGATAATAATAATATATTGTTTTTATTAAAAAGCTTGGCGGTGAATCAGTAAATATTTCGATGTTTCTGATATTCACGAATTTTTGGCACTGTCTTTTTGAAGTGAATTTATATATTGTTTGTTTATAGTAGCTTCAATTTATGTAAAATTACGTAAACATCTTCATGTAAAGTTATTTTTAGTAATAATCATATTCTGTTGATTAGGTGTCTGAGTAGTGTGTTTATATCCCTAACCAAAACAACCGCCCTACAAAACATACCTCCAAATCACTTAAACCATTAGAAAAACAACACAAAACTTATACTTTTATAGTATTTTAACCCTATATTTTGAAAACAACCACCCTTAATGACTCTAACTGTTTTAATCTTTAAAGCCTCAAACTCAAAAGCCTCAAACTAAAAACATAAAGAGAATAAAAAACAAAATGGTATTATGAAAAGTTAGAGTTAATTTGACTCATTAAAAAATAAAAAATTTTATGAAAATAGTAAAACTGCTCTGAGAGGACAGTGGTATTTATTTTTCCACTGTCCTCTCAACAGTTTTTTTTGATCCGGATCATTTTTTTTTTTTTTATTTTTTTTTTATTCAACCTCTTTCGTTTATCGAATCTCTTCCAATATACAAGCTGGCCAGGCCCATAATCAGAATCAATCCGATAATAGCAGCACACCTTATTATTCGCTTCTCGCTCACGAAGTCGATTTCAACGGCGTTTTAAGTGTGCTGCTCGAAAGTACAAATGAATTCGAAAGCGAATCCGAAAGAGGTCCGAAAACAACCAAGAAATAAATGTGCACATTATAGAATCGATCCGGGGGTGTTCGAAAGACTGGTGGCGATAATTACCGGTTCGCCACCATCACCCGTTTCAATATTTTTTTTTTCATATTTATGTTTAAAAAATAATTAATTAATAAAATAAATAAAATAAAATAAAAATAAATAAAATAAAATATAAATCTAAGATACCCACACCATTTTCAATATTATTTTCAAATTTTTAATATTATTTTATGTTGAAAAAAAAACTAACCTCAGATGTGATTTGAACCGCTATCCATTTGAACCACTGTGCCAGTCTAGCCCACTGCGCCATCAAGGCTTGGATTTTTTGTCATTTTTTAAATTTTTATTATAAAAATGAATAATATAAATCTTAAAATTCAAGAAAAAAATAAATTAAATCTTGATTATAATAAAGAATTTACTCATGAAATAAAAAAAATTGATATTTTAAAAATCTCTCTAACTTCAGGATCTATTGCAAACTTAAATCGTCGAGGAGATATAGTTTTTCAATCTCTTCAAACCTCAAACCCAATAGATATTTGTAATGCCAAATTATATTATAAAATTGAATTAGAAATTGAAGCAAACAAAGATATAACCCTAGAAAATAATTTCTTTCCAAATTTATTCTCCAACATGAGATTAAAACTAGGATCATCAGAAATTGAAACTGTTATACATCCAGGAGTAAATTCTACAATGTTAAATTTTATTTTGACTGGTTGTGATTATAAAAATGAATATGGTGAATTAACAGGTTGGATTCCTGATGTTAATAAAGGGGATTTAGATAAAGATGGTTTAGATGTAAATTATGCTTACTATAAAAGAGCTGAACTTTATAAGTTGAAAAAATTTGAAGGTTATTTTGAATTAAAACACTTGTTCGGATTCCTTCAAAACTATAACCGGGTGCTCCATAATGTTTTTATAGAACTCATCTGTAATAGACTAGAAGGTGATAAAAGATTGTTCTATGGAGCTGCAGATACAAAAGCTAAATTAAAATTATCAACACTTGAATTGCATATACCTGAATGGACATTAAATCCACATTCTGAAATCAAACTCCTTGAAAGATTAGATTCCAACAAATCTATAAATGTAAATTATTTAAATCGAATCTGTAGTGAATTTAGTATGACAGAGGGTTCAACATATTCTATAAAGGTAGCAAATTTAGCATACCGTCCAAGATATATCTTAATTGGATTCAAAGAAACAGATTCATCTTTCCAAAAAAATAACAATCTATTTATTCAAAAGATTGGAGATGATAATTTAAAAACAATCCAAATTCAATTAAATAGTTCTTATTATCCAATAAATAGAATGGAATTTAATATTGAAAATAATGAAAACATATTCCCTTATCTAAATTATATTGAAACATGTCAAGATTTCAAAGTTGAACCGCAATTAAGTTTAGAAGATTTCAAAAATTTATATTCTATATTTTGTATAAATGTATCAGATCAAGATGATAGATTAGCTATAAATAATGTTGATGTTACACTTCATATAACAAAGGATTCTAATTTTAAAGCTAAAGTATATACATTAATATTAGAAGAAAAGAAAATAGAAATGAAATTATATGGTGGAAAGATTTCAATTATTGAAAATGTTAGGGGAGATTCTTCTTCATAAAAAACTTTTTAAAATGAGTAAATATTGGACATGTGAAACTTGTCATTGTCAAGTTACAAGACATCACAAAGCCTCTCATGTTAAAACTAAAAAACATATAGGAGGCGACCTGCAATCTTCAAAAACAACATCCTCAATATTAAAACCTTTTACTACAGAAAAATATCCAGGTGAAAGACATTTATTTAAACACAATTATACTGGACCAGGAACACGTCTAGATATTAGATTAGATGAAAATAATAATCCTAAACAAGGAGAAGAACCAATAAATAGAATTGATCAAGCAGCTTTAAAACATGATATTGCTTACAACTCAAAAAATCTTAGAGATAGACATGTTGCTGATGTTAATTTAATACATGATTTAAATAATATTCAAAATCCATCAACCCAAGAAAAGATTCAAAGAGCTCTAGTTAAATTAGCAATGAAAGGTAAGATCTTCTTAGGAGCAGGACTTCCTATGGGCGCAGGACTTCCTAGAAAAGCAAAAGATGTTGCTAATAAAAAGATTATTGAACAAGCAGACGCTGAGAATCAACTCTCTGAAAGATCCCTCGAGAGTGCATCCAAGACTAGTTTATTAACCCCAACAGAATCACAAATAAAATATGCCAACGAATTACACCATGAATTTAGAAAAAATAAAAAATATTTAAAAGTTCAAGTACATGAAAAAGATCAAACATGGTCTGCTGATTTAGTCTTTATTCCCAAATCATCAGACCCTGAAAAATATAAAATAATTTTAACAGTAATAGATTTATATACAAGATTTGCTTTTGCAAGGTGTTTAGAAAATAAAACAGGATATTCTATTACAGAAGCATTTGAAAATATATTTGAAGAATATCAAAGAATTCCAAAATATTTATGGTGTGACAAAGGAACAGAATTTTATAACAAAGTTTCTACAAAGTTTTTAAATGAAAATGATATTAAATTATATTCAACAGAAAACGAAGGAAAAGCAGTTGTAGTTGAAAGATTAAATAGAACATTAAAAAATAAAATGTGGAAATATTTTACTGCTATTGGAAAACAAAAATGGAACAATGAATTGTTACAAAAGATTGTAAATGAATATAATAATGATGTACATAGTTCTATAAAATCAACACCTTTAAATGCTTCCTTGAATCCTGAAACCATTAAAGTGGTAAATATTGAAAATGATGTTATTGTTGATACAACCCCTATAAAACCAAAATTTAAAATTGGTGACCGAGTAAGAATATTTAAATATAAAAATAAATTTGAAAAAGGATTCACAGCAAAATGGACAAATGAAATTTTTATTATAAATAAAATACATCATACAACTCCAATAACATATGGTATCATCGATTTAAATAATGAAAAAATATTAGGTAGATTTTATAATAATGAACTACAGAAAACAGATTTCTAAAATAAACTTTTCCACATTTCAGCTTCTTCTCTATCCAAATAAATATAATTATATTTTTCTTTCCAATGATTATCAACAAACATATCAAACATATTCTTATCAGGTTCAACATTTGAAAATAAATCATTATAAATGATATTCTTATCACGCTTGTCTAATTTAAAAAATATAAAACAATTAGAATTATTTCTTATAGAGTTTTTATCTAAAGCATAATATGTTTGAGATATATAAATAACATTACAATTATTATGTCTACCTCGTGTAAAGTAACTCTTTTGAATCTCTTGATTTTTCATGTTAACAACATCATCAAATATAACTAGATTCTTTTTATCTTTAGGAAGTAAATCACAATGTAAAACATCTTCAGGTTTATTAGAGAATAAGATCTGGATTCCATCCCCTATATAATCATTTTTATTACTAATATCTGATTCTAAAATCTTTTCCTTGTACCAATCAACTATATCACAAGGATGAAAAACCTCTTCGGGATATGTATGTTGATTTTTAAAAATATCAATTATAGCTTTTTTAGTTAATTTATTTTCAAATCCACATTTCAAAAGTTGTAATTCCGGTTGGTTAATGGTTGTAGAATAAAAGATTAAATTATTATAATCTAAAAAACCATCTTCAAGCAACATCCTCAAAAGAAGAACATTTTTTCCACATCCAGAAGACCCAATAATTAAGCATCTAAAATTATCAGGAAATACTTTATTATTAAATTTACTCTTATGTCTATTTAAAATTGGTTTCCAAATATCCATTTTATTTATTATAAAATGACAACACAAAACCCTACAGAGGAATCTTTGCAAGAACTAATAAATTCAAATAAAAATAAATCAGTAGTAATCTCTGGTAAAAAATATTTTATTGGAAAACATGTAAAAGAACAAGTTAAAGAAAAACTAAAGGAAGGTGGCATTCTTCCATTAGCTGCTTTAATACCTGCAATCATTGCCGGACTATCAGGTGCTGCTGGAATAGCTGGAGGAATTGCAACTACAGTTCAAAAAGCTAAAGAATCTCAAAAGACAGACCTAGAAAAAGAAAAACTAC
This sequence comes from Schmidtea polychroa, assembly GCA_959609185.1. Classification (NCBI taxonomy): domain Eukaryota; kingdom Metazoa; phylum Platyhelminthes; order Tricladida; family Dugesiidae; genus Schmidtea; species Schmidtea polychroa. The sequence goes on along the minus strand of CAUHTR010000654.1, from coordinate 100,445 downwards.
AAACTGAAATCGATTCAATGAAAAAGAAGGGAGGGAAAGGTCTTTATCTTGATCCTTATAAAGGTCGTGGTTTAAATGATTTTTAAAAAATCAAATTTCGACATCTGAATCTTTATCTTCAAAAAATAAAGATGATTTAAAAAAAATATGTAAATCTTTAAAAAATGGATGTCTTTGTAAAATTAAAAATGGTAAAGGTTTATACTTGAAACCCTTTCCAACGGATCCTTTACCAAAATGATACCATTTTTAATACCATTAAAATGGTATATGAAGAAAGATTAGCACTTTTAAAAAAATTACAATCAGAACAAGATAAATATAATAAAAAAGATACAACTCAACACGCTGAATCTATAATATTAAATGAGGTAATCCAACAACAACAAGGACCAACAATTAAAGCCATAAAAGAGTTAGAAGTTTTAAAATTTAAAGAGTTGGAAGATAAACAAGATTTAAAAGAATTACCATGGTTGGAAGATTTAAATATAAAACCTCTTATACTTGATCCTAAAATTAATGTGAGTTTAAGTAAAACAATTAAACCTACATTTAATATTAATGTTGAAGGATATCAAATAATAACAATTAATAAACATGACTTTCTGTTATATTTAAATTCAGAAAATAAATCACGTATTCATTCACAAAATGTTTATAATACTAAACACCTAGATTTTGAATTTACAGATGATTTTTATGGATTAGTTTGTGGATATCCCTCAGAGAATGTTGATCTTCTAGAAATTAAAAAATATTTAAATTTAATAGAATTAGTACATGGTAGTGCTAAAGCAAAACATATTCAAGATTTAAAGAAATATTTAAATAAAAATGAAAGGGGTTATATTGTCACAGAAGGAGAGGGCCAGGGTCAGGGCCAGGGAAAGGGTAAGGAGATAAACCCAATCAATCTTTTATTGAATTAAGAAAACTATTAGCAGCTAAAAAAGCAGGACATAATAATTTAGATTCTGATATTTTAAAGATTTCTAAAGATTTGTTAAAACAAGGAATAATTTCAAAAGATAAATTTAATAAGTATACGAAGTTATAAATACGAAGTTATAAAATACAAAATGGCTTCAATATTAGATTTTTAAAAACATTTGGAATAAATGCAAAAACAAATTTGATTTAAAAGATTATGCAGATTATTTAAATTTAAAAATTAAAATATTAATGAATGATGAATTGTCGAGTCTGAAAGAAGACACTCCAAAGAATATCTTTATAAATTATCAAAATTCAAATGAAAAAGGATCTCATTGGGTTTGTATATATAATAAATCTATATACTTTGATTCTTTTGGGATTAAACCCACTAAAGAAGTTGAAGACTATCTCTCGAAGGACTACACTTTTAATTCTTTACAAGTTCAACCTAATAATACTAAAATATGTGGTATTTTAAGCTTATATGTTTTGTATAGATTGAATAAATCCAAAGGAGAAGGTTTCACTTCCTTAATCCAAGAAATTTATAATGATTTAAAATCTATACTATGAAAATGGAGCTTCGCAACCTTCCGGAAGATAATTTAAAAAAAATGGTAAACATAATGTCAGATAAATATTCAAGAACTTTATCTATAAATTCAAAAGAATCAGACTTTACTATAAACTTTCAAGATTCAATTAAATTAGATCAAAATTTAAATTATGAATTAGGACTATTATGGTTTTGTGCTTATAATACTATTTTTAATATAACTAAAGATAATAACATATTTTATTATATAAGCCCAAAATCTACAGATAAGATTATAATAACAATCGAACCCGGAGCTTATGAGATAAAAGATTTAAATAATATACTTTCTACAAAAACAAATGGAGTCATTAAAATTAAAATGGATTTACCAACTTCAAAATGTATAATGATTTTAGAGAATATAGGAATTCATTTTCANTACCAACTTCAAAATGTATAATGATTTTAGAGAATATAGGAATTCATTTTTCAAAATAATAGTTTCTTTAGAACAATTTTAGGATTTACACGAAACCATTATATCACACCTGTAGTTGAGAATATAACATCAGAAAATATTATAAAAATAATAAATACAAACACAATAAATATTCATTGCGATTGTATAACTGGTTCTTATAATAATGGTAAACAAACAAATGTTTTATATTCCTTTCCCTCAAACACAGTTCCTATGGGATATAAAATAGTTGAAAGAATGAATCCTCCAAATTATTTACCTTTATGTAGAAAATATATAATGGATATTAATTTTAAAATTCTTAATCAAGAAGGAGAATTGATTGATTTTAATGGAGAAGAGATTTCAATGTATTTACATCTGAAACAGGTTTGAATACGAAGTTCCACATGTCATTTTAAATTATTAATAAATGAGTTCTTATATTCCATGTAATAGAGGTGGTGGAACAATAAAAACAGGGTTTAATACAGAAGAAATATTAACTTTAACAGAAAATAAATATATTAATGAAAGAGGTGATTCAATGAAGGGTGATTTAATTTTAAATGGACACAAGATAAAAGAATTATCTTTCCAACTGATGAAGCTGATGCAGTTAATAAAAAATATGTTGGTGGTGTTAAAAATTATACTGATTTAACAACAACAAGAATTGAAAGTTCATTAACAACAAAAATGGATTCAATGGAATCAAAGCTTAATAATATCGAACAACGATTTAATGATAAATTTGACAAGTTACAAAGTCTGTTAACTGAACAAGTTGTAAAGTTAAATACTACCATATTAAACTCTAAAGATAAACAAATTATGAATACTAAATTTAATACAATATATAATATAATAAATGAGATGATTACATCATTTAATAAAAGACTTGTCAAATTAGAATCTCATACAACACACATTAACACCACACATAGTATTAGAAAAAGAGCTGCTGAATTAGAACAGAATAAAACATTATTACCCCATACATATAAACATTTTATAGAACCAAGTTTAATAACAACAAATAGTAAATCCTGGGGTGTTTTTATGGTTGTAAAAATTATTGATCCTTATTTCTTTTTGTTTGATGATGATAATGAAAGAATGAAATGGTTTGTGAAATGTGATTATAATAGTAAGCTTGAAAAGGGTGATGTTATAATGACTAGTTATGATTTACCACACGGAGATTGGTATGTTAATACTCATTCACATGGACTACATAGAGTTAAAAGTAAAAATATTCATTTTTCTAGTTCACTTGTACAATATATAGATTTAATATTTTATGAAAAAAAGGTTGATGCTAATGAAGTTCGTAAAGCATTGAGAGAATTGTATAAAGATATCCTCTCAACAAGAGTTTCTTTTGATATCCGAGTATTGGTACCAGATGGTGCTCTGAAGAATAAAGTCTTATTTTTTTAATTATTAAAATGGACAAAGTCCAAAAGATGGAAGAAGTAAGAGAAGAAAAAATTTATCCAGAGCTCCCTCCAGAATTGAGATCATCAGGATATTATTCTTCCAAGGCCTCGGCTCCCACAGAACTTGAAATTATGAGAGTAAAAGAATTTAAATCAGAAACCTTACATTTACAAGATTTATTAAAGCATTATAAAAAGGTTAAAAATAGATGGAATAAAGGGAATACAGTTTTAAAAATTATAGGTTATTCTTTAGGATTTACATCTGCAATATTAACAGTTATTTTACCTGTGACACTTCCTGCGGCCTTACCAGTTTTAACAATAGCACCTGTAATACTTGGAAGTATTTCTGTAGCTGATGGTTTCTTGACTGAAATAGTTTCATTATCTTATACTTCTAAAAAGAAAAGTTTATATCGTGAAGTTTGTTTATCAATAGAATTAGGAATCTCTAAATTATTTTATTTCAATTAAAAGCTTTGGAAGATGGAATCTTAACTGATGATGAAATAATGAAATCAAATCAAATAATACAAGATATTAAAAATAATATTAATAGATTAAAAAGTGCTAATGTTATAACTAATGAATATTCTAAAAAAATTAAACGAGAGAAGTGGCTAAAGAATCATACATAAAAAAATTTATTGCCCTTCAAAAGGTTGATGTTGTCACTCTTAAATTAATTGTTGACATTTTTAAAAGAAAAAAATCATTTGATAGAATCTGATGTTAACTTTTCGAAATTAGTTTTTAGAACCTCTTTATGATCTTTAAATTCTTTATCACTTAGACCTTTTATATATCCAGGATCAGTATTAAAATATTTAAGTTCTAAACATATAGGATTAAAAACTTGAGAATATAAAGGTTTCTCAATTCTCTCAGGATAAATGATTTCAACATTATAAATATCAAGATCAGTAATCTTTGTACCATATAACTGATTCAATCTATCAAGATTTTTATTATTGGTATTAAATTATTTCCTATAGGTAGTGTTGTCTTTAAATCACTTAGGATGAATCTCTTATCATCATAATTTGATAATGATACTTTTTGAGATTCTATCAAGTAAATATTATGCTTTTCACTTTAAGTTGATGTACTTCATCAATTTTATCTTTATGATTTGGATTCAATGTATCTATATAATCTTGATGAGAAAGTTTCTTTGCTACACATCTCTGAATTCCTTTACATCTGTTATCCTTTACTGGTTTTTCTTCCTGCCCGTCCACTCCCTCGGGGAATATAGGATATTTAAATGTTATTGGAAACTCACCCGTTGAATTTTTAAATATAATTGTATGTTCTTCAAATTTAGGTTTTGTATATGTTTCATATGAATATTGTTTAGAACGAATAAATATTCCATTTTCTATAGGAGTAAATGGTTTTTCATCTTTAAACGAAAATAATTCTCCAGATGAGTTTATTAAATTTGAAAGTATAGGATTTTCAGAGATATCACTTTGTAAATTGTGAGTTCTTATTGTTAAAAACATTGAATCTGTATCCATTGCATGCATTGCTATATTCGATCCATATATAGGTTGTAAGATGTTATAATATGTTTCATACATTTGTAATTTTGAAAGTTCTAAAATTGCAAAGCCGATAAATATTGGTTTATTATATGTTTTCTCAAAATTCTGTAGTTCTACTGCAGTAAGATTTTCAGAAAATACTTGTGCATTTTTAAATGTAGGCTTTCCTAGCATACGATTATAACGAGCAACATCTTTCGGGGTATTTGTTAGGAGTTCAATATGAGTATATTTATCAACATTTTCCATTGTCTTCCCAAAGACTGAATTGTTTAAAAGTTTATAATTATTGTCTTTAAAAAGATTACCTTCTCTTTTTGCAATGTTTCGACAACGAATGTTCTCCTCTATGAAAGCCTTCATGAATGGAGCTTGTTTAAATCTTATAACAGTATGAACTTTTTTTAATATCATTCCTTGTGAAAGATAAAACTGTAGTAAGCGATAATGGGAGAGATAAAACCTTCTATTTGTTTGATCACCGAGAAGTTTGATTGTTGGAGGTTTACCTTGTAACATTTGCCAGATTGAAAGTTCGTTGATATCAATCATTCTTCTTATAGGAGCTAAAGGGAAATATCTTGTTCCTGATTTTATATCATCAGGATAGTCAAGGTCACATTCTACAAAGTATCCTATTGGAGAATCTTTCGGGGTTGAAAGTATTTCTTTTATAAGATCGTCTGTTGGTTCCATCTCAATGAAATCACCCATTGGTAAATATTGAGTCATAATTCCTGAATATAAAGCTGTTGCATCTATATAAAGTATAAATAGAGGATTTTTCATTCCTTCTAATACTTCTTTTAGTTCCTCACTATTAAGTTGTATATGTGCCTCAGGATGTTTAGAAAGTATTCTACTAGTAGTTATTGCATTTCTAGCTTTTATTTCTCGATTACCCATTACTGAAGAGAGTCCTCCTCTAATATTAGTTTTAATTAAATTAAACATATCGAGGTCGGTTAAAAGATCTATAACTTTATCACGCTCTGGAAGATCTGAAGTCCAAATGGTATATAATAAAGTATCCCAAGCTAAAGAGGGTGATGTTATATAATTGTAGGGTTTAAGAACAAAAGAGTTTGTAAATTCTTCAAAGCAATCTGCTAGAATATAAACATCCAAGGATAGGTACATGTCAGTATATTCTCCTAAAGTTTTACAGTTGAAAAGATGAAACATTTTATTTGCTCGAGAATATTCTTGATCTGTAATATGATATTGTTGAAGTTGTGAAAAGAATGTTTCTTGGTTAGGAAGACTTGTTTCATTATATCTTTCAAATGAATTCATATGATCATATGGATATATTCCTTTTGCTAAACATGTAGGATATTCTTCTAGAGGAATATTATTTTTTTCCAAGAATTCTCGAGTGATTTTAAAATATTCTGGTTTCATTGTTTTTGCCACTGCATCTAAAGACATTTGGAGAAAGTTTAACGAGTCTATAAATTTTAATTTTCCATATTCTACTGATTTATATTTTTCCTTTGTTAAGCCGATAACTTTGAAAGAGTTTTTAGCATTTGCTGCTAAATGTTTAATAAATAGATGTACATCATAACCAAAAAGATTATGAAATATAACAGGTACAAATTTATGAGTATGACAATTAAGATTGCAATTTCTATGAGCTGCTCCTCGATAATTATTTTCACTTTTAAATGATCATGATCTATAACTTTTGCATTATCTTGTCCTTCATGAAATAATCTTGTTTCTTCTGCTTCTATTTGGTCAATAGTTAGAGATCTAATATCAGAATGACTTTCAGAGAGAGAGAGTTCCTCAAAGGGTTGTTTACACATCCAACAATTTGAAGCGTTTTCATATTCTTCCTGTTGTTGTTCTGAAATATTTTGAGGATAGCTTGTTTTTAATACTTTAAATATTTCGTGTTCTAAGCTATTTATACTTTTAGTAAAGTGATCTAGAACCTCTTCTGAAGAAGTTCCTCTAAATGAATATTCTCTAGATTTTATGAGTTCAGGATAATTACTTTTCAATAATAATTTATAAGCAGATGGTAATTGTTTAGCTTGCTTGATACTATTGGGTTTATTCTTTTTTTTTAGAAAGGCTTTCATCCTTGTTGGTTTCTCCTTCTGTCCAGAGGCTTTCCATTCATCCATGAGTTTATATTTTTCTATTATTTTTAAATATTGTATAATTGTATCTTGTTCGCGATTTATACATTCAAAGTCTCCATAGACACAGCCTACTGTTTGTAGTAAATTTGAAAAGTTTTTAAAATGCATCTTGGGGTTATTAGGCATTCTAATTAAAGCTGGTTCATCTTTTTCACAAATTCTTTTATGTTTAATCATAGAGTTTTTAGTTGTTGAATAATGAAGACATCTTTTACATGTTCCTCCTCCACAAGTTGGATTCTCTGGTGATGTAAAAGCTTGAAAGTTTTTTATTAAAATATAATGTTGATTATTTTCTTCTTCCAAGATTAAAAGATATATCTCCCTATCTCCACTATCTCTAACTTCATAATCAGAAATATAAATTGGAATAATATCTTTCCTTCCATATCCCCATCCTTTAACATGTTCATAAATATTAAGTTTAAGATTATTTAGTTTTTCAAATTCTGGAATATCTTCTAGTTTCATTGGATGAGTGAATCCCTTGGGAAATATTAATTCATTTTCATATTGTTTGTATTGTTGAACTCTTTGGGGGTTTTCAGCTTGAGGATGTAAATATGCAAGTATTGACCACATGAAACATTTATTATCACCATTCTGTACATTTATAACACTTTTAGATTTAAAGGGTGTTTGAATATAAGATTTAGGATTTGGAGGTAATCCCCTCCAATAATCAATCACTAAAGATTGGAAAGAGCGAAATACTAAGTTTGATTCTCCTAATTCATTTTCTACATCCTCTTGTTTTGCTTCTACTGCTTGAATTATTTCTTTGATGGTTTTATCAAATCCTCTAGTTGAAAATAAATATTTAAAGGGTATTGCGATTTCAACATCTAAAGGAGTTGTGTTTTCTTCTACTCCTCTCCAATATTTTGATTTTATTGTGATTTTATATTTTATAACATTATACCTTGTTGGTTTATAATCTTCTAAAGCTCTAGTGAAAGAATTTTTAATATTTTTTTTATTTCTCTTTATATATTCTCCAGGAGTTGCAGGTCCACTGATTTCTGATTGAAATTCATCTATGTGATTAAATTCATCCCAGTTATATTTTCTTTTTCAACATGATCGGGTTCTCCTTCTGAATGGCATTCTTCAACGTCAGAATTTTGTTTTTTATTTTTACATTCTTTTATATGTTCTAAATAATAGAAATTTAGTTTTGTTGAAAGTTACAATGAGGACATGTAAATATTTCTCTATTTTTCCCAATACAATTTTCAAAATGTTTATTATATCCGGAATGTAGAAATCTTCCTTTACATTTAGGACAAAGTTTTGAATTTGTATCATTAAGATTATTTTCTTTTAATAAATGAGCTTTCGATTTTAAATGAGAAATTAATCCAGTTTTATTTTTAAAAACTTTATTGCAAATATTACAATTCATTTTTTAGAAAAATTTTTTTATTGGATACTCTGTTTTCATTTTATTTTTTAAGATTTATATTATTCATTTTTTATAATAAAAATTTAAAAAATGACAAAAATCCGAACTCCGATAGCGCAGTGGGAATAGACTGGCATTGTGGTTCAAATGGATAGTGGTTCAAATCCTAACTACGGTTAGTTTTTTTTCAACATAAAATAATATTAAAAATTTGAAAATAATATTGAAAATAATTTTTGAAAATAAATATTAAAAAAATATATAGTGTGGGTATCTTAGGAAATAAATCTTGTATATTTTATTTATTTTATTAATTAATTATTTTTTAAACATAAATATGAAAAAAAAAATATTGAAACGGGTGATGGTGGCGAACCGGTAATTATCGCCACCAGTCTTTCGAACACCCCCGGATCGATTCTATAATGTGCACATTTATTTCTTGGTTGTTTTCGGACCTCTTTCGGATTCGCTTTCGAATTCATTTGTACTTTCGAGCAGCACACTTAAAACGCCGTTGAAATCGACTTCGTGAGCGAGAAGCGAATAATAAGGTGTGCTGCTATTATCGGATTGATTCTGATGTATGAGTCTGGCCAGCTTGTATATTGGAAGAGATTCAATAAACGAAAGAGGTTGAATAAAAAAAAAAAAATAAAAAATAAAAAAAAAATGATCCGGATCAAAAAAAACTGTTGAGAGGACAGTGGAAAAAAAAATACCACTGTCCTCTCAGAGCAGTTTTACTATTTTCATAAAATTTTTTATTTTTTAATGAGTCAAATTAACTCTAACTTTTCATAATACCATTTTGTTTTTTATTCTCTTTATGTTTTTAGTTTGAGGCTTTTGAGTTTGAGGCTTTAAAGATTAAAACAGTTAGAGTCATTAAGGGTGGTTGTTTTCAAAATATAGGGTTAAAATACTATAAAAGTATAAGTTTTGTGTTGTTTTTCTAATGGTTTAAGTGATTTGGAGGTATGTTTTGTAGGGCGGTTGTTTTGGTTAGGGATATAAACACACTACTATTACATTATGATTTTCAATATCCTTACGAATTCTAAATAACCCTTAAAATTTTGATTTTAATAAAATAATAATAATACTGTAAATCCTCTAATAATGCCCCACCAGGCAAAACTAGTTTTAAAAGTACAAAATAAAAAGTTTTATTTTTAATCCCAACCTTTAATAATCGCCTATCGACTAAAATAAATTTTTTAAAAAATCCATGAAGCATCAGAAACATTCAAACAGCTATAAAATCAGTGCCATAGAGCATCTATTCTCAAACCATGGGTGGGTCGCGAGGATGCTATTTGTAAAAAAATGAAACAAACTATGTCACAAACTTTTTAATCTGCTACAAACAAAACGAGAGCATTAGTTTACTAGTGTTAATTTGCGATTTGCTCTATATAAAGCGATCACGAATAAAAATCCACATTAGTTCATTAGCGTCAAGTAATGAGACATTAATGATCAATTGCAAAATAGCGATGGTTTGCTGGCGAAAACAACATTAAAATTTTATTCTTTATTCTTTTATTTCGAATAATTAATTGTAATAATTATCTTTAAGAATTAAGGGTTTGTTAGCAAAATTTTGAAAGAATTAAAATACGTTTAATGGGAAAATATTTTAGTCGGAGTTGGTAAAATATAAAGGTGATTGCAAAAGAAGGAAAAAATTTTGTATTGGGTCACCAATTTTCTGGTTTCTGGCTAGTGGGTCCCTATTAAAAACAGTTTGAGGACCCCTGTCATAGAGGACTTTAGAATGAGTTCTAACAAGACGATGACAGCTAAAAAGTTTTAAAATGACAGAAAAACCCTTTCTGAAAACGAAGAAAATATAAGAAGTGCACCCATTGTGATTTTTTCTTAACCTGTGTCAATCCCTTATGACATAAAATGTCAATACAAATTTTTATAATCCCCCGATGGATTATAACAGGTTTTACAGTAATAATAATGCGTTACTAGTTTTAGATGTCAACAATATTCAATTTTCAACACACATGACAATCAAAATTTAATTAATTTTCATAAATTTCAATTCAAATTTATTTTTAAAATTTTGTTTTTCATTTGTTTTGTAAAATTTCGATAAATTTTAATAAATATTAATTTTTACAATTCTATATCACACAGTACTAATAAATAAAATTTGTATTTCTGAAAAAACAGAATAAACGTTTCGTTGTTTATTATCAAAAATAAGACAAAACCCTTCCACTAACCCCATAAAAAGGCTCATATTGACTGTTAAAGTTGAATAATAAATATGAATCCCTTTTCGTAAAACACTAAATACGTATTGTTTATGATGTAAAAGGACCATTGTGCAATTAATAAGAGCCTTATAGACAATAAATAAGAGTCTAAAATATATAAATATACATTTATTTCACAACTATTTTACTTAAGCGTAAATTAATGTAAAAATATGTTTTATAGAATTTTGACCAAAAATTATATTGAAATTATTAAGCAAAATTTGAAAAAATAAAAATCACATTTAAAAAATAATTCAAATGTTTAAATAAAATGAATAAAAAAAATTAAATAAAAAAAAATCCATCAAATATTCTAAAATATATTTTTGAAAAATATAAACATGAAATGTAGGCATGAAAATTATTAAAAATTACTATTAAGATATATTGCAATAAAAAAATAATTTATACAACTTAATGCCCAAAAAAATATACAGAAGGTTTATAATTTTTACTCATATAACTCAAGCAAATAATCGTGAGATGGAAAGGGAGATTAATTCTTTAAAAAGCTTTTGATTTTACCTCCGGTTTAAATTTTCCCATTAATATTTACTGAAATTAATTATTCTGAATGGTATGGGATAATTTCCATTTTCCTCTTTAACTTATTTCGAAACTGTCTTCGCTAATGATACTTTTCTTTGAACAGAGTTTTACTTCTGCATTTGACAGAATATTTCATTTATGTTAAATAAGAGTGCCTCTTGTTATGAAGTAAAAATTAATTTAAAAATGTTTAAATTTATACAAATTTTTTACATTATTTAAACAATTATTTTATTATTTAAATTTTTTAACTTAATTAATAAGAATTTAATTTTAATTTATTAATTATAATAAGTTTTACTATATCGTGAAGCATTTTTTTTCATTTTAAATTAAACAGATTTTATCAACCACCGTAAACCATTGTCCCAATCACCTCCAGTAACATGTCTAATCTAGATTATGTTAATGAAAATTATTCTTTTACTTAACAAATACTTAAGTAGAGTTACTGTATTTCATCAATTTTATTAATTGTATTTAATTAAATATTGTAAAGTGATAAGGTAGATAATTTCAATTAGATTAATTAATTTCACTATAGAATAAGTAGCAATTTAATTTCTAATTTTAGTAGATTTTGTTTTAAAGTGCATTTTCAACTTTTGCAATTAATTTGAAATAATAATAATAATGATAATAATTATAATCATAATAATCATAATAATAATAATAATAATAATAATAATAATAATAATAATAATAATAATAATAATAATAATAATAATAATAATAATAATAATAATAATAATAATAATAATAATAATAATGATAATAATAATAATAATAATAATAATAATAATAATAATAATAATAATAATAATAATAATAATAATAATAATAATAATAATAATAATAATAATAATAATAATAATAATAATAATAATAATAATAATAATAATAATAATAATAATAATAATAATAATAATAATAATAATAATATATACAAAAATAGTTAAACATACATCGCAACGATTTAATTGCGAGAAAGCGCATATCAAACATTCTTTTCACAATATATTTCGAAAGTTTTCCTGTCATCATCAAGTAGGATGTAATAACTATATATATTAAAGATTTTTAAAAAAAAATTATTAATTGTATTAATTATTAATTATTTATAAAAAAACTTTTTATAATAAAAACATTTCTTTCTTTTAAAAATTATAATTCAAATAATATATTATTTTTAATGTTAAAATTTAAAAAATTATATATTATTTGAATAATGATTTTTAAAAGAGTGAAAAATTTTTATTATAAAAATATTTTTTTATATAATTAATAATATATAGTTATATAGTTATATAGTTATATAGTTATTATATAGAGGTATAGTTATATAGTTATTCTACCTGATGATGACAGGAAAACTGTCGAAATATATCGTGAAAAGAATGTTTTATTTGCCCTTTCTTATAATATATAAAAATAATAATAATATTTTTATTAATAAATAAAGAATATATATATATATATATATATATATATATGAGATATAGATGTGATTGACTGGTCTACACTGTGGAGTTATTCGAAGGATGATAAATGTTGGTACACAACAGGTGAACTGGAGTCCCAATGTTGTGAGATCTGTTGATGTGAGAAAATGTTTATTTATATGATTTGAATTTTATATTTGTATTATTTACAGATTATTAATCGATATTCCGAAAATGAAAATTGTAAATTATTTATTAATTAATTGATTAATTAATTAATTGATTTAATTTAAATTAACATGCAACCGATCTGCCTTTATTATTTCGATATTAATATTTGTATTGATGTGAAACTTTATCAAATTAAAAATTTTAATTAATTTGTAAAAGAAAATAAAAATAATTTCTGTGAAATAAATATTTTGAGTGCCAGGTGAAATTGCCTCAATTGCCTGTTCTACAATGTTGTTGAACTGAATTGGTGATAGTGGATCAATCTGTTTCACTTCACGGTTACCCTTGTAATCTAGCCGCTCTAATTATCGATTCACGGTCAACAGAATCAAATGCTTTTCTCATATCGATAAACACCAATGAAATTGGACGTTTCTTACTTCGCCCATCTTACAATATCGCTTCCAGGAGACAATTATTATTTACAATCCCACGGAAACATCTAGAAGCATTATGGAAGGATCAAATCATATTTTATTAGTACTGCAGAAAATGTATTGCTGTTATAAGTTGCCTTGAGTAATATCCATTCCCAAGAATGATGACTGTAACAAAGCTTCTGGACATCTAGATCTTTCATTTCCAATGGTTATAAATTAATCATCTGGTAATTCATAACTCATCAACAAACGATGAAAAAGTAGCAGTATGCTTTGCTTTCTCAAAAAACAAGAGCAATGAAACACAGTTGTTCTTTAATTTCTCGAGCAAATTCTCTTTCCGCTGTTGTTGTAAAACTGTAACAACTTTCTGTCAGTATTGTCATAAAATAATCTGTCAAATCTTCATGTCTTGATCGACCAACAATTCAGAGCAACTCAGCTCATGAAGCATCATTTTCGACAAATCCAGCTTTGCACATTCCTGATTTATTATCCTTAACCATTAGCAATTTAAATAAAAACCAATATTCAAAATTCGATCCAATTAGTTCATCCAAACAAACAATAATGATGTCCTTCAGAACCCGAAAATAATAAATAGCAAGCACCAAAACACAAACGCAAACATAATGTAAATTATCAAGGAAATGTTCTCCTAAATCTCTATATTTTTACAATGTCAATATTTTTATAGGTCAACTCAAAAATTTATAGCTTTTACGATTTTCATGGTTTTATAATTCAAATCAGCCTACTATAATAATTATAATATTCATCTTGAGATTGTTAACTATGTATTCATGTCTAGCTATTATAATAGGTTATCGAAAAAATGACAGGATCCCATTTTGTGGACTAACATTTTTCAAAATACACACCTATGAAGGCACGCCAATCAGAAATGTTAAAGATAGGCTAGTTAGTGTATCGTTTTTTTCGTGCAGGCCATTTAATAATTTCTTTTATTTATATTTTGTTATTTTTTGGTAACATTAAAAAAATGTTGCATTTCAATTTTGCGCCCCTTTCAGATGTGCGCCCTGTGCGACTGCACCGCTCGCACCACCCTTTTTACGGCCCTGGGTAAGTCTTTCCTAAACTTTGATGCTTCTTACACTAATGAATTCTTTTTTATTTATTCAATGGATTGAGTTTCATGGTCAAAAATATAATGTTCTATCAGGAGTTCTTGAAAAACCGAATGGCCAGATTTTAAAAAATTTAAATGAAAGATCGGAAATTGTTAAAATAAGACATTAAATCAGTTAGTTTGTAATTCTAACCTTAGTTCGTCACTCAGGTTTTTTCTGGTGGGATTGAAAAATCTTTTGATCTTGACATGTTTAGAACAAGTATCATGAATCATAAACAAAAGTATAAAGCATCATCATTTAGAGTAACTCCGGCCTCATCAGATCAGTGAGTCATAACCAAATGATCCAGTGCTCATACATTGGAAAGGAAATAAGAAAAAGGTATATGATAATCAGGCAAGTTTTATCAAAAATGAATTAATAACAAAATTAATGTTATTCATGACTTTGAATTTGCTTTATAAAAGATTTTTTTCTAAATAAAAGGTTTATTATTTGAAGGTATTGTTATAAAAAATAAATGTTTTTTTGATAATTTGATGTCATTTGTCTAAAACTTTATAATTGGTGCATTTGAAATTTTCATGCGATTTGTCAAGTTGTAATGTTGTTTAAATAATACATATTTTTTGTTTCAAATTCTAAATGACTCATATTTATTTTAAAACAACTATTATTAAGAAAACCTGGAAAACTACAACTTATTTATATATGACACCAGAGCCGATTGTAGGTCATTTGGCGACTCAGGCAAAAACTTGATTTGCTCCAGCCTGTAAATATTTCAATAACTCATTATATGAGCTCAAAGATATAATTCAAATTAAAGTAATCTAATATTAGATTTGGCACAATACTCTTTTATGCGATTGTGTGTATTTAATAATCGTGATTAAATAACATATTTTAAAATAAAAACATATAATCAGAAAGAAAAGTCCTAATTAAATAAATTCTGCTGGCTTTTATTAGATAAAATGTTAACAGACTAGTAACCTTACAAATATGAAATAGCTGCTGGCATTGTTTGAACAGTTGTCAGATTTTCTTAGAAATTCCACTCGTCGTCCTAATTGGTACGGAGATTAGGAGGAGAATCGTTTCATGCTTGACATTACATAATCTAAAGATTTTGTATCACGTATGTAGGTAGAAAATAAATTGTAGATGTATAATGTTTTAATCGATGGTGGTTTGGTTTATATGATATTTATAGCGACGTAATTCACATAAAATAGAAATTATATATGCTTGATTTTATTGCTTTACAACGAATCAGGCAGCAAATAATATCAGATTATATTTTTTAACAATATTGTTTGATAATTTTAAGTAATTATTGCACCTTTATTGGATATTACGGAGCTCCACAAGATCTAGCGCCCCAGTGATTGTCTGTATTGCCTGACCCTAGGGCTGGTCTTGTAAGACATTATGACAGAAATCTTTGCTTTATATTTGATAAATAAATTTTATCTTGGAACACCCGAGGTTACCAGCATCAAAATGACAGAGTAAAGTTTCGTTAACTAATATTTATCATAGCCTTAAAATCAGTTGTATTTCTATAATATTATTCCATTAACAAGAGAAATAGCATTGCATTTCTCATTTGTCATTGAGGCTGCCATCAAGAACTAACGAAGCAAATCTGCAAATAATAACCGTCGAAATAAATATTCATTACGAAAGAAAACTCAAAAATTCAAACTTCATTAGGCTACCAATTAGAGTGGAACAAAACTTCAGATTTACGTTTTGATGTGTATATCAATGATTGATGGTCTACGTGCTCCCTAATTGTCGGAGGAGGAAATTCGAGTTTTCGGATTTGCGTTTTTTTTGTTCTCTCTCAGAAACTTGGTGATTTTTAAATATTCAAACTTTGCTTTCTTTATTTTATTATTATTATTATTATTATTATTATTATTATTATTATTATTATTATTATTATTATTATTATTAATAATAATAATAATAATAATAATAATAATAATAATAATAATAATAATAATAATAATAATAATAATTGTAAGGAGTTAGTAAACCCCTATATAAGATTATTATGGTTAAATGGTAGAAGTGAGATCAGTTAGTAGAAATAATTATTTCTGTAAAATTTTATATTTAAATTATATATTAAATTATATCATATTATATTAAATTATATTAAATTAAATCAATTAAATGGATGACCAGTAATTACATTAATATTAATAATTATCACGCCTCGGTGTTTAAATACGCTAGTAAACGAGACAGTTTTGAAGTTGTTATAAAAAATAAATGCTTGAAGAAGATTTGAATTTAATTGAGTCTAACAATAATAATTATAATAATAATTATAATAATAATAATAATAATAATAATAATAATAATAATAATAATAATAATAATAATAATAATAATAATAATAATAATAATAATAATAATAATAATAATAATAAAGTTTTGCACCGGGGGTTTTCGATGCTTTTTTCCTTGCGATTCTTTGCAGACAGTCTGAGATGGAATGTAAATGTACATGAAGCATTCTGATTGCTAATTCATGGTGAAATTAATGAGATAATTGATATCATTGTCTCTATTAAATTAAATTTTTTTCTACAATTAAATAATAGTTTGAAATATTTTTCAGATTTTAAAATTAAAATCAATTTTTTTCATTGATATTTCAGTTGATTAATTAGTTTGTGTAGAATCGATAAGCAATATTTCCTTCATTCAATATTACGAGTTAATTATCATGATTTATCGATCGCATTTAAACAAAAAAAACTATTTAACAATATTTCAAACTTAATTTATTTTTTAAAAATTTATTATTTTTTTATTACTATTACTATTATAATTATAATTATTTATTATTATTATTATTATTATTATTATTATTATTATTATTATTATTATTATTATTATTATTATTATTATTATTATTATTATTATTATTATTATTATTATTATTATTATTATTATTAATATTATTATTATTATTATTATTATTATTATTATTATTATTATTATTATTATTATTATTATTATTATTATTATTATTATTATTATTATTATTATTATTATTTTTATTAATATTATTATTATTATTATTATTATTATTATTATTATTATTATTATTATTATTATTATTAATATTATTATTATTATTATTATTATTATTATTATCATTAATATTATTATTATTATTATTATTATTATTATTATTATTATTATTATTATTATTATTATTATTATTATTATTATTGTTTTTGTTTTTGTTTTTGTTTTATTTGTTGTTGTTGTTTTGTAGTTATTAAATGAAGCGAATAATAAGCAAAATTTATTCAGCACCAAAACTGAAAATAATTAATTGGTGTTTTCATTAATTAATTATCAATTTATTAGATTTTGCGTCCTAATTATTCAATTTCTCAGAAATGTTACCGCTTTAATTTTTTTCTTTCGAAAATTTATATTTTTATATTTAATAAATCTTTTTTTAATCAAGGGATGCTTGAAGGATATGGAAAATGTATTATTGTGGGAAGGTTTGCAAATTTTAGTCTTAATAAATCTGGGGTTGTGTCAATGGAACACCAACTAAATTGAGGATAAAAGTGAAACTTTAAGTTAGTTTGAAAAATCTTTCCAGGAGGCGAAGGGCATTTATTGTTTGATTCATAATCATATTTTATGGTACACCTAATTCCGAAATTTAGTAACTTCTATAATCTAAAAAAATCAATAAATTTATAGTATAGGAACACACAAACTTACCTGTGTGTAGAAATTTATTGTTCGGAAATTTAATAACTTTATTATAGAATTTGTGAAGGTGAGAGAAAAATAATTGAACATACCAACACAAAACACATAATGAAAAATGCATGCAAATTTAATATAATTTTTATGTTCCGAAATAAATAACTGGTAACATATTGTAGGTAAATACTTTTAATTTAGAATTCGACGGCTCTACCTTGAGCTTCAGAGAAAAAGAAGAAAATACATCGTAAAATTCAATTATAAAATAATTTAGAATATAAACTTTCTTTAGATTTACAGATATTTTCGCGAAGGTGGAAATCTGACAATGTATGATTTATTCATTAAATTATAAAACATCAGAATTTGCAGAAAGAAATTCACAATTCGTAAATATAAATAAATTATTTTAATAAATTAATATTTTCATAGATATACAGAAAATGACAAAATTCGGCCTTTCCTTCTTTCCTAATTATATTAAAAAAATTAATGTCTTCGGTGATTAGTTAATTTATTTATAATCAAAAATATATCTAACTTACATTTTATCGAAAATGTCAAAATTCCTAAAAAAACACCTAAATTTAGAGATATCAAAAATCTAAATTTATCAATATGTTATATTATAAATGCTGACTTACAGTAATATTTAAGAACTTGAATAATGATCTCATAATTATATAAAATCAAAATTCAAGTCTTAAAGTTACTTTAAATTAAAAAAATTACCTGAAAACCATTTTTAAGAAATTGAATAAATGAAATTGAATAACTTCATTTTCAAGTAAATGGTGACTCACCTCACCTGGTGTGCACTCCAACGTGAATTATAGAGGTTACTCAATTTCGGAATTGGATGTATATTGTTTAAAACAAACAATTGAAATATTGCAATTGAAAATAAGTTAAAAAAATGTAAATTGGAACCACTGAACCATTTCCAGATTTATAAACAAAAAGCATTTTTTCCAGTTTTCTTATTTATGAATTCATAAATATAAACAAAATTATTTGCTTTAATTATTACTGAAATTAAATACCTCTTTAATTTGATATTAAAACTCAATTTCCTACCGGTTTCTTTTGATATTTTATTGTCTTCACACAAATACTCGAACGAATTAAAACAAACAAAACTTCATAAAATGGAATTTTTTCTTTGCAAGATGTTAAATAGTATTAATTGTTGGAGAAAAAAATATACTAAAAATACAATTTATGCAATTTTCTATCATGGGACACGGGATAAGAAATTTTCCTTAAATCGATATTGTCTCTGTTACAGAATTGAAGCATTTAAACAATAATTTATTATTTGGCAATTTTCCCGATGTGGAATTTATTGAAAGGATTTTGGTGGAAACTCTTTCAATTGTAAAGAAAATCACGATTTCGATTTGCTGTTGGTTTTTTTTGTCCTTTTTGTTAGATGTGATGAAATTGAGATTAAGGGAATTATTGTCTCCATTACCTCATCAAGATTAAGGGGGATTATTTCGCTAGAAAATGCAGAGATATCTCCTTCAAATTGTTGAATATCAAAGTCTGTCATTTTGAATGTCTTTAGAATCTCTCATTATGTCTTTTTCGCTTTTATAACATAATTTTTCGTATGCCTGAACTTACTGATATATTATTGTATAGGCCATGGTTTCTTAACCGTGGCGATTTTTCGGGACACCCTCGACTACGATAAAATTTTTAACTCGGATTTTATTACCAAGCACAATAAATAACATAACAGAGTAATTTTTTCAAATCAAAATATTTATTTTATTTATTTTTGTTTTCACACTCCATTATTTATTTATTTATTACTTCGATTGAAAATACAGGGTTTCCCAAATTATGGTCCGTGGAGCCTAAATATAGATATTTCGCAAAAATTTGAAGTAAATTTTGAAAATTGAACATATTCTACTTCATAATGAAAGACGAGCGACGGTTAAACTTCATTGAGTTTTATGACGTCAAGAGCAGGCGATGATTTTTAGTACCTAGAATTTGGATACAACAATAAAAGTGTTTAACAAGTGCCAATGTTTTTTAATGACCGAGAAAGACTATCTCTCATCCTGTGCGCATGAAAGAGATGTGGTAGATGAAATTGTTTTTATCTGATTCAAATAATTTTTAAGTTTTAATAAAATATTTTTTTGGAATAGATCATTTTTAAAACCAAAAGTATTTTCCAGTTAGAGGTGAGTTAATCCATTTCTTTGTGATATTGACTGTATTGAGAGTACTAACCTTGCAAAAGATGAGCTTATCGATCTTAGAAAATATCTTTATAAAAAATGGATTTTGATTCAAAAACACTTGGAGAGTTCTGGTCTTCTGTGAGAAAAGCCTACCCTTTGCTTGTAAAACTTACCATGAAACCTATAATTCCATTTGCCACAGTTTATTTCTGCAAATCGAGCAAAGATGAAAAATCAAAATCTTTTGAATGTCAAACATAATATGAACGTTGCTTAATCAAAAGCAGGGGTTCTTAACCAGGATTGCATGAACCACTAATGGTGTGGATAAGATTTCTGGGGGTGCGGGACGAAACAATCAAATTGAAGTAAGAATTATGACATTTAGTTGTGTCACACTATTTTGAAATCATTTACGAACGTTGTGGTAGTTTTCGACGTACTGTTCAATGCACCCAATTCTACTTGTATGCCAACAGCAGCACAAATCGCCCCATTTACCAAATTCTATTTTTGATACCAGATGTCGCAAATACAAACATGTTTGTTTAAGTATGTGTATGACATGAAAACCACGTGCACAATCGTTCAGCCATCGTTGTATTTTATTTTCGTTTCAATTGGTTAATATTAATTGCATTGATTATAATTACACTCATACCTCGCTTTACGGCCTAGATACGTTCCAGGAAAGTTGGCCGCAAAGCGAAACGCCGCATAACGAATCAAATGTTCTACGTAAATAATATGCCTTAAAAGTGGCTATTGCACCTTGATCCATTGGCTGGATTCAATTTTTTTCACACTTTTTTTGGCCGTATAACGAAACATTTTAGGCCGTAAATCGAAAAAGTGCCGTAATTAAAGTAGGCCGTTATAGCGAAAAGCCGTATAGCGAGGTATGAGTGTATTTTATTCGCACATTTAAATTAGGTAAGTTGTTTCATATTTACAACAAAAACAATTGTATTATTTCATTTAAATTTGTAATTTTAGTGAGCTCATTATGTCACATAAAAATTCAAGGAAGCTCAAGCGGAATGACGATTATGTTCAATATGGATTTACTTGTATAAAAGAGAGAATTATTATTAATTATTGTTATTATTATATTAAATGTAGAAATAAAGTATTGGAATTCATTTAAATTTGTGACATGTTTAATTTAAACCTGGGATCCCCCCGACAAATTTAATGATGCTAAATCACTTTATAAAATTCAAGAGGATGTAGGCTTTGAAACAGGTTAAGAACTCCTAGTCAAAAGCAATCCCATAATTCAATTTATTAATTAAGAAAAAACTACAACAGCCTTTACATTAATAAATTGTTGATGATTTTAAAATATAAATGCTAAGATTAAATATTTTGTAACAATTGATTTTATTTGAAATTTTTGCGTTTTACATATATTGTACCTTTAAAAAATTTTTAAATGGGTCCATTACACCGAAAAGTTAAAAAACACTGCCATACACTATGTATTAACTATACTAGCATGACCAGCCTAGCACTGGTAATCAAATGCCTACACTTTGATGATACCGTACAATTTACCTCACATTTTAACCCAATAAAAAGAAATTAATATTATATTTACATTATATAAACTGGGTAAACGTTTAGCTTCGCAAAGGCGGAATCGGTAAGATATAAAAATTTAAAATTTAGAATTTTGTCGTAACGTTCACTTTTTATTTTTTATTTTTGTATTTTTCATTCATTGTAATTTTAACTATGTAATTTTTTATTTTTATGTTTTACCACAATTTCTTATAAAGCGTTAAATGGAAATTTGCACTTGAGTGTCTCGGTTCCAAGAGCCAGCACTGCATAATTGAACCTAGATTGTGTGTATGGAGGGGAGGGGTGAATTCCTCTAAAAATGGACCAAAATTAAAATTAACTTAATTTATTTTTCTTACCAAAGTTCACTCATTTCCATAATTTAGTAATTTTTATTAATTTATTTATTAATTTTTAATTAATTCTGTGTAAACCAAACATTATTAAAAATTCTATAAATTTTTAAAACCCTTTAAGGTTTTATCTGAATATTTCTAATATCTTTCTATTATCTTCCCACTGTCATTTTAGATTATAATTTTTCAAAGTTTATTATGAAATTGAAACTGACATAATTAAGCCAGTATTATTAAAATATTAAATTTAAAATTGAACAAAATTATGAATCATTCGATAGAGAAAAGTGGATTTTCAGATAACACTGAAGTAAAAATGTCATGTTATCAATTAACCTTTAAATGCATTCTGTTGCATATCTACAACAGTTTATTTAAGCGCTTATAACTTAGTATATAAAGGAACTCTAATGCATAGTGTTGCATAAGTGTTACAAAACGCCGAGACATTGTGTTTTTCAAATTATTCTAAATTTAATAGTTTTTTAGTATTTCACATTGCCCTGAAATCTCAACTTTGCCGTCCGATGTTGGGAAAAAAACTAAAAAATCGTAAATTTTATTAACTTAAATTTAAAAATTAATATTTCTATAGAATTTCAGAACTTGACAAAATCCGGTTAGTCAATTCAATGGAAAATGAGGAAGATTTTTATAATTTCGGGCGGTTATTAGGAATTCGCAAAGAATCAATCAAAAATATAATTTATAAATATAAAAAATTTGGAGAAATATCCACAGGAAGACGAAGTGGCAGCAATCAAAAAATTTCTGAAATACAGGGAAATCAATTATTAGATTATGTGGAAGAAAACTTCTATGCTTCACTTCAAGAAATGTGCAATTACATGAAGCAAAAAAATTGTATTGCTTCAAAAGCAACAATTTGCAGATTTTTGAACAATAATTTAATTTCAGTAAAAAAGGTTCGGCCATGTGTAGCGGCACGAAATTCAGATCGCGTCCTAGAAAAAAAGAATGGAATATGTGACACGATTCCAAGAAGATGGCTGGCTCAACAGCAAATTGATATACATTGGTGAATGTAGCTTCAACACTTGGACAAGCCAAACATTAGGAAGAAAAAAAGAAAGGTGAGCGTATTTACGCAACAGTGGCAAGTAACCGAGGGCCAAATATGTCACTGGTTCTAGCTATTGGCGTCAAGGGGCCAATACATCAAAAATTAATTGTAGGATCCTACAAAAAGGATACCTACCAATTTTTTATAAATGAATTAAGTTCTAAACTGAATGATACCGGATACCATATCATTCACGATAATGATTCAATTCACTGAGGAACCATTATCACAAAATAATTTTATCGAACATCTGCCACCTTACAGCCCATTCCTCAATTCCATTGAAAGCGTCTTCAGCAAGGTAAAATGCAGCAATAAGGAAGACAATATTCAAGAGCACCTGGCTTCAGTACGATGACATTCGAAAGAAGATTTGATTTAGTTAATGAGGTCCTAGAAAGTTAACTGAAAAAAGACGAATATAAAAATTTAAAAAACTATTTTCAACATATCTACCGTTTTTCCCTTAATGTTGTAAAAAATTGATATTTTTGGTGATTAATAAATTGTATTTCTTACTTAATTACTTAATAAAATAATAATAAAACTCACATTATATTGAAATAATTCCAAATAATAATAATAACATCTAAAACTCCCCGAAAAATTAATTAAAAATAATTTATAATAAAAGATGTTGATAAAAAGTATCATTTAAGAGCTAGAACAGCCATGGCCAACCGGTGGTCCGTGAAGCGTTTTGATGTGGCCCGGACACAATTTTAAACATCAAATCAATAACTTTTCTTTTTTAGAATTCATACTCGAATTAAGCATGTTTTTAATTTAAAAAATTGAATCTAAGTTTATTTGGATCGTATAAACGAGTTATATTTATTTAAATGAATTTATTGTGGCCCGTGATAGTATTTTTCCGAAAATTTGGCCCTTCGATTGATTTGGGTTGGCTACCACTGAAGCTAGAATAATGATCTCATATCTATATGGATCATATATTCAAGCCTTAAAGTTTACTTTAAATAAAAAAAATTACTTGAAAGCCATTTCTAAAATAGCTAAATACAAATAGCTAGTAAAATAAGTAGATAATAAAATAACTGAATGAGTAGTTAAACATGAGTAGTTGAATTCCAAAATATTTCATAAAGAATGACGCATCTATAATTGGTTGTACATACCAACCCATATAATAGACGGGTTTATTCAGTGCAAACGGGTGTATATATCTTTGTACGAGTGATATTGAGATATAAAACGAAATTCCTTTTTGAATTTGGAAAGATTATGCATTTTAGGGTAAAAAATAAAATTATTGTAAAATTCTAAATTTTCCTTGAGTCAATTAATTACTTAATGAATCATGAATAGACGCGCTGATCTGGTAAATATGTTCATCGGTTAATTGAGAAGATCATTTCGCTATTTAATTGTTCAAATGAAATTATTCCTTTCCAATTAATTAACCTATCGAGAATAATGGGAATAATTACTGGGGATATGCAAATAATTCCTCTGGGAAAGAAATTCATTTGATATGGTGAAGAAGCGTAATTGAGACAAGCAAAATAATAATGACTTTAATCATGGAATTAATGGTTATCAAGAGTCCAATGTGAATAATTAATATCATAATGGGAATTTTCAGTCGGTACATGTCAACAAATATTTTTTAATTATTTTTCTTTAAGTTTAGACAAGATAAATTACTTTTGATAATTGCCATCTATTTCTGAATGGGATAAATCTTGGATATCCAAAATTCACTAATGACAAAGTAGAAATAATTTACTGATTATATCAGGTTGTCTAAGGTATCACTGGGGTATGATATGTTACATGTATTACTAGTAACATACAGTTCAGATGCAATAAGCATGCAATTCATATGCAATTACAGATCGAATAACGTGTAAATATTTTTAAAAATTGTAAACGTTGAAAATCATAAACTTCTTAAAATCATATATATGAATCGTCAGTTACTTCAGTTATCGTAAGAACTGAAAATGTTGAAAATTTTTAATTTCTAAAAACTTTACATGTCAGATGAGACAATAGGATTCTGTATTAAACAACTCAAAGGACTTCGAAAATTATTTAGAATACTACTAAGAAAAGCGCAAATTGATAAAATTTTTTATTTATTCATTTTATTTTATTTTAACATTTGGGGGCTCTTTGCATACACTAAAAAATTTTATTTTTAATTTTATTGATTTTAATTAAAAAAAATAATACAAAAAAATTATATAGCAATTTTTCTAGCTCTTTTGCTGGCAAATTCATCAATTTTTCTTTCAATTTGTGATATTTTTTTGCTATTGGAAAGTTTATCTAATGTATTTAATAATTGGGGGCCCCTCAAAATAAGGCACCCAATGTGACTGCACTAGTTACACTTGCGATAGTACGGCGCTGTTCATATGACACTTCTAAATTTACCTGTGAAATTATTATAAATTTATTATGAATATTTTGAATACAAGATCCAACTCACCAAACATCAAATTTATCTTTAAATTTGGGTTATGAAATTTTAGGTACTTGTTCATTATCGGGACCCCCAGTAAAAAGAAATAATAATAATTAATAAATTATAAACTTGTTCGAGTGTGACCAGTACCCTTGTGAGCAATACCCATAGGGGGACAGAATATTTTGTCGGATAAACTCAGAGTTCCTTAGTTTTTGAAAAATTCGAATTTTACTGGGGGTCCCGATAATGAACAAGTACCAAATTTTATTTTACTATCAAATATAATTTAAAGAAGCACTAGAAATATATTAACCAGCTATACAAATCTTTAAGGCGCCAAAAATCAATGCAGACGATAGCATTATTGCTGGAAATGAGTTTGACTGCGAATTATACATTGTGACCAATAGAAATGCACAAACCAAAAATGTTATTTTCGATTGAAATAAATACTCTACTTTTGATAACTTTATTTGTTTCTGATTTTCTTTCCAGCAAATACCAAAGTTTTCCATCTTTTAATATAAATTGAAAAATTAAATGAGATATTTTAAGGCTAAAAAAGCTTTATTTGAAAATTTTAGTTATTCTTGTAAAATAATAATAACAATGAAATATTTTAAATAAAAAATATGAATTTGATAAAAGCTGTCAATTGCTCAAGTTTCTGCTGGCATAATGGTGTAACTTGAATTTATGATTGAAAACTTTCCGATTTTTTTCATGGGCCTTAATTGTAGATTTGGGACTGAATTGGAATTGAGAAGAATCGTCTTGGAATAGTCTATGATTAATCAGCGATGACGATCTAACAGAATTACACTTTTTATTCTCCAAATATTTGATCTTCTGTTTCGTTCTTACAATGAGAGGGTTTGTGGTTTGGGATTTTTTTATTGTATTGAGGAATGAACTACTTCCGGTTAGGAATTTCGAACAACTGAAATAGCTTTGACTTTGGATGAGATTTTTGGATGATAATTTACACAGTGAAATCGAATTGTTGAGAACCCGCAAGTTGACATCGACATGATCACTTGCCAATGAAGAATTCTTACGACTGTTATTTTGATTTAAATTGCAAACCGATGAACATTTACGAATGTCTGAAGAATGATTTACCGGCAGATCCAATAACGATGACAATGAGATAGTTCTATACAAAGATTTCGATGGAATAGTTGGATTCAATTTACTTTTTGTGCAGTCTAATATTTTCAAGGTCAAAGATTTATCAAGAATATATTCCATTCGGACTGAATCAAGAACTGGAAAGCTGTTGTTAAGTTTATTAGAAACACAATCGGATGTCTGGTTTTCTGGGAGATCCGAAAATTCCTCGATTTCATCGTTCGGGCTTGTATAAGAATCTTAATATAAATGAATGATAATTAAAACAAAAATTGTTAATAATTTTGAAATTTTGTGAATGAAAAATTCACCATGCAATACTTGCATAAATAAATAATATCCAACGGTATTGTTTTAATTTTAATTAATCTTCAACTTTTATCCACGAAATAGAGAGTTCATTAAATTTTTTGGCAACAAATCCCATGGAGCAATTAACAATTGAATGTGGTTGAGTAAGTTCATATTTTTGGCACTGTTGTCCTGGGTTGTTTTTGGATTTTCTAGAGGATTATTTTCATTTTTTATTTATGTCAATGAGAATATTTTATGTAAAATATTTTTTTGATTTTTTGAAAATGTTTTTTTTTCTGTTGATTTTTTACATTTCTATATTTTTTATTAACATTAATTAATGTGGAATATTATAAAAAATAATTTCTAATAAAATATTCTAATAAAATAATCAAAATAAATAGTTAGTTAAATTTTATATTTGATAAAAGGAAGTGCCGAAAATTTGTAGTTATCTATAAAAATTTTATTGATCTAATAGAATAAAATTACAAATTATTTATTTGTTTATGATTATAATTATAATTATTATTGAATAAATAGTTAAACATACATGGCAACGATTTTATTATAAGAAAACGCCAATCAAACATTCTAATTAATTAATAAAAAAATTTTAAATTATTAAATTTAATTTTAAATGATAAAATAAAAATATTTTTTTAAAGATAATATATAATTTTAGTTATAATTTTTAAAAAATAAAATGTTTTTATTAAATAATAAAAAAAATTTATATAATGAATAAAATTAATAAATTTGTTTAAAATCCTTAAATTATATATCCCACCTGATGATGACAGGAAATCTGTCGAAATATATCGTGAAAATAATGTTTGATTGGCGTTTTCTTATAATAATTATTATTATTGTTGTTATTATTATTATTATTAATATTATTATTATTATTATTATTATTATTATTATTATTATTATTATTATTATTATTATTATTATTATTATTATTATTATTATTATTATTATTATTATTATTAATATTATTATTATTATTATTATTATTATTATTATTATTATTATTATTATTTAGTGTCTCCAGAGGCGAATATGATTTTTCATACGCCATGTTTACAAGTTTGCAGATATTTTTATTCTGTGATTTAGCGAATTTGCAAGTGATGTGATTACCAGTGTAGCAGGGAAAGTATGCAATAGAGTTGAATCAACAATATTGTATACTTACCTGGCTCGAAGAGAAATCTTTGCATCTCCTGCATAGTACTGATGAGAGCCAAAAGCTCGAAGCTAGTCTACTATTGGGATTTGCACTGGGTATCACAAAGTTTGTAATGTTTATCTTATTTTATTGTTTGACATCCGTAAAAAAATATTTTAATCCATTACATATTATTATTATTATTATTATTATTATTATTATTATTATTATTATTATTATTATTATTATTATTATTATTATTATTATTATTATTATTATTATTATTATTATTATTATTATTATTATTATTATTATTATTATTATTATTATTATTATTATTATTATTATTATTACAATTATTATTACAATTATTATTACAATTATTATTACAATAATAAATAGTGAATAATTTATTAAAATATAATAAAAAAATAAAATCTGTGGATTAAATCCTAATGAATTAAATTGCAGACCAGAGCTTATTAGACCGTAAAGAAATTTAATAAAAATATTTCAAAGCCAAACACTATGCTTCTTTTACACTGTGAACTGAATAATCCACCCCCTTCAAACAATGTCTGTTGGATCAAGGAAATTTAGAAATGATTAATGAGTTTGTTGAACCAAACATAATCGCTTTGATATCATAAAAATATCATTATTTTTTTATCTGTTTTCATTTGGAAATTAAATAATGATCAAAAATTAAATGTATGATTGTAGAAATTATTTATCATACGGAAAGATTTAATTTAGTAAGTAATAAATAATTAATAAATTTAAATAATAATAATTATTCTACAATTAGTTTTTATGAACGTATGAAAATCTTTGAATTTTATCAGTGGCGGGTCTTCTCATATGTACACTAGGCGCGAAAAGGGCCCCAAACGAATGAATATTAACATTTTTGAATTCTGACTTTAATGACTAATTTAAAATATGTATTTTTTTTTATTTTCATTCTTTAACATTTGAATACAAGTATATTGTTGTAACTTATAATTGTCTATTTTCATTTCGGATAATAATTCATTTTTATGCAAAACGATGTCGCAACGGTCGCTTGCTGCAGTTTACGTGTTGACAGTTTTGGGCTGATATTTCCATTATTTTTAATATAAATATTTCGCTACTTTTTCCACTTTTTCCACAGTCTTTGACTCTCACTTTACATGTTTAGAAGAGCCCAAAAATCGTTTGCGTTTAGTGCTATAAATTCCTAAATTTTAAATTAGATAAACAATATGTAAAAAAAGCCTTTATTACTTCAGCAGTTCATTTTAAATATTTAATAAAAATATTTTCAGTCATTTCTACCAATCAATTCACCCGTCAATTTTGACCACCCTAACCCCTTAGTTTTGAATATAACCTTTTTTTTTAAATATGGAATTATATTATTTTTCGAAATAGGATGTGCGCTCAACTCGTAACTAAAATTTATTTAAATAATCGGATTTTTAAGATAAAAATTTTTAAAAAAAATGTAGAATTTTACAATTTCTAATTTGCAAGTTACTAGATTTTACTAGATTTTTTGATTACATTTTTATGGTTTCTTAATATAATTTTAATTTAAGCTATACTTCTACTACTCTGACTACACTGCAGCGACATATAATACTATGATTCATTCGATAGATAAATTTTTATAATTATATTAGATAAAATTTGTTACTAAAAAGCATAGTACCTATAAGTTATCCGATATTTAAAAGTCAAATACATAATAGTTAGCTGCAAAAATGTAGTGAAATAGGACGGGCCAGATTATTTTTATCGTTGGGGTAGACGGTTTAGAGTAAAATTATTAACTTTGAAATTATAGCAAAATACATATTTTCAAAAAATACAGAACTAAAAAATATATTAAAAAATGACCTAAAATTCAAACTTGTGGAGCATGAATTATAAAATTAATTATAGAACGACAGAAAATGGTTTAAAATATGAAAATTAAAACATTTGAAAATAATTTAGTCTATAACTCATGTTAAATAAATATAAATATTGATCTATAATTTATCAAGGAAATAACAGAAATTGATTAATAATACTAATCGATCAATGAATAAAAAGGATAAAAGATTTGACAGATGAAATATTGTAAATTTGCTTAATAAAAATATAAAATAAAATTAACTATAGTAACTGAATAATAATTATTAATAATAAAATAATAATAAATACTACTTAGTCAACAGATGAAGCTCATAGAAAATGAAATATGTTTGTAATTAACATAAAAAGTTAAATATTACAAATAAACTAGACACTTATTTAGCAAAACATCGGAAATTTATAATATGTTTTACATTAATTTTATAATCAGGAAATGTTTCCTAATTTAATTATTATTTATACATTTTAAATTAACTAATCACATCTCGGGTAATAAAAATTTGAGTTTCGTTACCTTTTTCATATGAAATTAGAATTTGCCTATAAAATCTTTTTAAATTTTTGTTTATAAATAAACAACAGTTGTTTTAAAGCTGATTTAGGTAATTAAAATGATTACGGTTTTCTCTTTTTCACCGCTGATCTCTTTTCAATTTCCTTTAGCTACATTACACTGCTTATACTACCGATAAAATTAAACAAAATATTGATTAATAGTCTAAATAAGGAATTATTATAGTTGATATGTAAATAAAAAGTCTGTTAAAAAACTAACTTTTTTGATTAAATTTTCTTTTTTGTAAATAAATTACTATCAAATAAAATTGAATTAAAATATGAAATAGAAATTCTAGTTTCCATATGATTGGTTAAATGATAAACGACAAATATTGATCTATAGTCGAAAACTAATTGAAGATTAAATGAAATTCTCAAATGAATAATATTCAAAATGAAATATTTTTTTAAAGAAACCAGAAATATTTTAATATCGTTATAAAAACGTTAAATAAAATTTTTATGAGAAAATCTTTTCAAGATATTCTTTTCCATAAAATTGAGAAATTTCATAGAACTAATTGAACCGACTTATTTGAACGGTCACGATTTGCCTCTCTCGAGATATTACAAATGAGATTTAATATAAAAAAACTGGGCAATTTATATGCTAATTATAATTTAATTTCAATGTTTATAAAGTTATTTTTTTAAATAAGAAATGTTTCAACTCAAATTTTAGTTTTAGGAAAAAAGGATGTATGAATTGAAAATAAGTTTGTATTTAAAATTTTCAAAATTTTACAAACGATGAAAAGGGAAAATAAAAACTAGATTTAAAATCCATCTAACATTGCGGATAAGGAAATTAATTAACTTATATATTAATTAAATAATAACTTTTATAATTGTAGATTAATAAAAAAAAATCTAAAGTAATTTTTGAATATTTATATTTTTTCTTGCCAATAATTAAAAAAAATTAAAATAATTATTAGCCATCAGACTTAATTTTATTTCAACAGCGTTCCAGTTCTGCTTTAACATCAAAAATTGTAATTAATGAATAATTTGCATTCAAACAAAAATTAACATTTAATTCTATAACTTTATCCTTTAAATAAAAATTATTCAATAGAACAAAATTTATTTTTCTACACTAACTAAATACTTTTTAACGTACACAAATATTTAATTTTAATTAAATTAATTATAAAGTTTTAATTTTAATTTTAATCTTTGTGAGTCTATCAAAAAATTAAAATTTGGATATAGCATCATTCACATATGGGAAACTTGTTCATTTAACGGTCCCAAATTTAAAAGATTTTATAAAGAAAAATTTGAATATTGTCAGAAATGGTGTGGGACCAAGTTCATAAAGGGTTTCGGAAAAAAGCAAATTTGCTTTTTGGTTAATCATAATAAAGTATGAAGATGCAATTTGTCAAAAGAAATTTTCCTGCATTCACATTTTCTGTCCGAATAATCCCCGTTCCAATCAGTAATATTTTTGATAAAAATATTTTTCTTAAAGTAGTTTAGCATTTTTTCTAAAAATTTCCGGAATTTTGTCCTTTTTGTTTTATTATTAACTTATTTATTGACAATTGGCACTTTACCTACAAAGTTTTTAAATAAAATTTTAAATATTTAAAAAAATACATTTATTATACTCTTGATTAGTTATACGAGTTTCCGATTATAAAATATACAAAATCATAATTATTAACTTTTTAATTTTTTATATTTTTTGAGTATTTATGGAAATTAATACAAATACCGCTTATCAAATTCTAATGCAAAATATAAAATAAAAAATAATTATAAAATGTTTATCAATTTTTTCAATTTTATTCTTTTAAAATTTCAATTAAGGCGAATTGAATATGAATAAATGTTAATGATCTGGATCAACGATCATATATTATCGATTGATGACTAAAATCATTATGTAAAGTTTTATTGTGAATATATATACTCAAAAGTGTGGCCAAAACTGTATGTAAGTTTTGTGACTAATCTTAGCATACAAATCATACTTTAAAAATAATTTGAACGTCGAAAAATTATACTAATAATTAATAAATAAATTATATTTTAATTTAAAATTTCCGCCAAAATTAGTTTTTTTACAGTTGTTTTTTTTTGAAATATATAAATATTTTATTTAAAAATAGCATTTAAAATTTATATACAAATTTTATTCTTTCCTATGTTTTGCAATATCAATGTTGACTTACTATGATGTATTGTTGTTTGTGTTGCCTCGGTATTTTCAATTTGATTATTTTCCGGTTTATCCAATTCTTCTGGAATTGGAGCCAGGTCCTGATCATGATTCTGGAAGTAATCAATAATAATTTTCATTTTTTCTTCTAATGATATTTTTTTCGACGGAACCGAATGTATACTTCCAATTGTACGTGAATCCGCATTGATTCTTCTGTGAATCATTAATAATAAGCTTATGAAATTAAGTCATTTTGTTTTGAATTTTTATAATCAAATTAATTGTAAAAATGAAAAATAAATTTTCATTAGTCTTTTAAGATGTGTTTCATTAGGCTTAATTAATTGTTGAGTGCACACAACTGCTTACTAAATGTTGAAATAAAGAAAACTGAAATTCTTAATTTATGTTGAGTTTTGACCTGAGATTTCGAAAAGATATTTTGAAATTTTATTTAAATGTTTGTTTTAGAAAATACAATAAAAATGTACTTTTAAAATCAATTTTTCATCAAAAAACTTTTTCATTAGAAGGATATTTGATTTCAAATAATAATTATAAAGCATATAAAAAATTTCAAATTGTTATTTAATTAATAAATACTACAATTTAATTTCATTTTGTCATTTCAATATTTCATGTTTGTTTAACTGTAGCAACGTGTATTAAGTTACTTAATTTTAATCTTCCTATTTTAATAGTTAATTGTTGTCGTCATTTGTATATTTTAAATTTCAAAGTTAATCAAGAGCATTTACGTTAATTCTTAATTAAAGTTGTTAAATGCATATATTAGATGATGATTTTGAAACTTCGTTTTTTCAAAGATTTTATTATAAATCATCTATAGTATGAAATTCATATTGATATATTTATCTTAATCTATAATAGATTTATCAGCGGTATCTCGATAAAATAACGCCATTTATATTGTTTAGGTGGATTTTTACGGTACTTTTAGTTATTTATTATACATGGAGGATATATATGTTTCGAGTAATTTTTTATTTGAAATCAAACTTATTAATTTTTTTTACAGGGATTTCATATTATAAGTTATGCTTTAGCTATTTATTTGTTAAATTTGTTATTAGGATTTTTGACACCAAAAATTGATCCGTCTAATGGAAGTAAGTAATTTTGTATTTAAGTAAAAAGTAATGTTTTAAATTAATTAAATTGTTTTCCAATTAAATATTTTAAATTTCTAATAATTACGTAATTTAAAAGTTTATTCCAACTACCATATTTCAAGAACTGAACAAATCGTTAGCAACGTCAATAATAATTTTGAAGGCTTTCATTAAACTAGATAAATATCACCAAAATTTACTTTTACGCATCATGGATATATTCTATACAATTATTTGATTTTCCATTTGTCTGACTTTCTAAATGAACTAAAAATCTTGACTTTAATTGAAAGGTAATGGTTACTGTTAGTATTAGTTCACTAATATAATTGGAAACATTCTTATTGGACTCGTTAATTAATAGATAAAAACGCACTGGACTCACAGATAGACATTTCCCACAATTTATACCACCGACCGAGAAATTGCGCAATATGTATCTCACAAAGAAGGATTGGTGTAATGAGTCCGTGTAATAGATCCTACGGCATTAAATGTTTGACAAAACAATTATTAGGACAGAAAATAATTTATCAATTTTTGCAAGGAATAAAATTGTTTTTTACTATAAAATTTACAATAATTGAATTAAGTGGTTGATAATTATAATTTATTATTATTGATTTTATTACAAAGTATTATTTTTTATTATGATTATTATTTTTTTTATGATTATTTATTTATTATTGTTAATTATTATTATTATTAATATTTATTATTATTATCATTAATTATTATTATTATTTTTTATGATTATTAAATATTATTTATTATTGTTAATTATTATTATTAATATTTATTATTATTTTTTTATTATTTATTATTATTATTTAATATTTATTTTTATTTTTATTATTAATTATTATTATTTTTTTATGATTATTAAATATTATTTATTATTATTATTTATTATAATTATTTACTATTTATTTTTATTATTAATTACTTATTATTTTTTTATGATTATTTATTTATTATTTATTATTGTTAATTATTATTATTATTAATATTTATTATTATTTTTTTATTATTTATTATTATTATTTAATATTTATTTTTATTATTATTGATTGATTGTTCTCATGATATCCCTAATTGACCCCCTGCATTGCTATTGGTCATTATTGATCGTAATCATTCAGAATCATCATCGGAATTACCAATATCTCGCAATGATGAATTTCGTCCGTTCCTACGGAAATTTCCTGAATTCAATGTTTGGTAACGAAACAATTTATTGACTTGCATCTCCCACGGTTACCCTATCGCTATTTAGGCTATCCAGCACTCGAGCATTCGTTATCGGCGTCACGTGTACTTTTTTCACCATTCTCGATGTGCCCGTGTTCTGGCCAATTCTCGTCATTTATTTCGTTCTCCTATTTTCCCTGACCATGAAGCAGCAAATCAAAGTACGTAATGATGAGATATTATCTGGATATGCGAGTGAAAATGAAAGCTGGGATAATATTGGTGAGATAAATGGCGACAGAAAGGTTTCATTATCCCCCCTTTGCCCCCCCCCCCTCCCCCCACGCGTGTATACAAATCGATATCAGTTGCAAATGACCTGCATAAACTTTACTAGGAAGCTTTGATTTTGTTTTATAACATTTTGTCATTGGTTGATTTATTGTTATTTGTTTCACTCGGCTTGCTTACAGTGACAATCTTGCACTGATCTCATCGATAATGTCCTTGCGTTGCCTTGCCGGCTGATAATTATTTCTCCCTCGCTGATCAATCTCAACAATTTGTTCAAAATAGTGCAGATATTTACTGGATAAATTCATCACATGAGAGATTTCAGTTAATTTCAATACTGTTATATATATATTTGTTGCTATGGTGATTGATATACAGTAATATTTGTTGTTTGATAATCAGAGGGGCGGTTGAAGGTATTGTCTTATACTGGTTGCCATTTTTGGTTGATGAGGGGATAAAATTGTCCTATATTGGTTGTCATAGTGATAATATTGGTTGTTAAGGGGGAACATTGGTTACCTTAGTGATAATATTGGTTGGTAAGGGGGAACATTGGTTACCTTAGTGATAATATTGGTTGGTAAGGGGAAACATTGGTTACCTTAGTGATAATATTGGTTGGTAAGTGAAGGACATTGCCCGATATTGATTGCCATGGTAACCGAAAATTGTATATAAATCCCGTTCCTGTTCATAATCACAATTTTATTCCCGTCAATTTTCACTCGCATTCTTGGTCCAAGTAAATTGCTCTTATTGTGTTATTATTATAAACCCGATTCATTTCCTGATTCAGCACATGATCAAGTACAAATATGTGCCCTTCACATACGGCAAGCCACATCATTCTAGTAAAAATTCAACGATTCATTTAATAAAATAAATAGAAATTATTTTTTGTTTCTTTGGATGTCTTCGATGTAAATTTGTAAATTCAATATTTCGTTATGATAATTTGTAAACAAAAATAAAAATTTCAATGATTTTTGGTAATTCTAAACGAAGTGCAAGTGGGATTGATTGTGATTGGTTAGTTTCACACATGGCGGAGTTGGAGTTATTTTTGGTGGGAAATTGTGCCGAATAATTGCAAAATATTGATTTGCTGCTTAATTGCATGTTTATTAACATTTATATTAAATCATTCATTTTCATTGGATAATTCTAATTGGACAATTAAAGTTCCGCATGAATTGTTTGTTGCTCGACTGGTGACAGATGGAAACAGGCGGCGTTATTGTTACATTAGTCAATTAATGATGTTGATCCACACGTTCCGTAACTAAGGTAAAGGTTACTTCTAAAATGTCACATTGGAGCGGCGTGAATGGTTTCGAAGTAAATAAGACTCCCTTAAAACTTTGTGTAACTCACTTTCGTTTCTCAATTTAATTTTACAGGACACTGCAAACGATTAATTTTTTATCACCATGGAAACAGAATATTAAAACAAATAAGAAATTGTTGGATTTATTTTCGGGGTGTTAAACTGCTATTGGATGATATAATTATGAACCAAGAAGTTTCAGTCGATAATTGATGCTTTCTTGACCTTGGAATTTTTGTATTGACCCATATTACAGAGCTATATAATCATCCTTATTTAATATTAAAGAAGGTCAGAAACAGAAATAAAATGCACAAAAAATATCAATACCTAAATAAAATCTTGAATAGATGTTGGGATTCCTATAAAGTAGCTCAAATGAAGTTTGAATGTGCAAAGAGTAGAGTACCTTGGAAGGTATGCCCGTGGAATATTTGACTAAAAAGTGTTCTTTAATGATATTTTTGCACTTTTTGGTCGACTGTCAATTCTAAACTCACATTATAATCAGAGGGTTTTTAATCCCGATAAAACATTAAAATTTATAAATGAAAAAAAAAATGTTTTTCGACATTAAAAATCAAAGAAATTTTTCTTGAACAGGCCTAACTCGAGCTAATTTTTCACAATAAAAATTAATTTATAAAATACAGACAAAAAGACTTTTCCTGTAATGTCCGACATGTTTCTATTGTTATATTGAAGTATTGTGATGGTGTATTTTTGTACAGTTTATGGTAAGTTATTTTTAAGAAACGATGACTTATGTGAAATAATGGTATTATGGTATCGAATGAGAAATTAAAGTAAATAAGTGAAGCAATAATTTTAAATTAATGTAACATATTTTAAAGAATCGACGTTTTCTAAGTAATTTAAAAAGTTAATTAAGTAAATTTTGTAAATAATATTAGTAATAATCTAACCAACAACCAGATAATAACAAACACATGAAAATATACTGTTGTTTCGTGCGCTATTAGTTACGATTGAAGATATTTTATCAGTGATGATTCATGTTGCTGCAAACTCTTAATAGAAATTGGCAACGTTTTCGGCAGTTTGTCGTTTGTCAACCTAAAGCAATTGATGTCAGTTTCTAGTCGGAATGAATCCAGTGTTTCATTATGCCACAGTATGATTCATTGTGGTTTAAGGTCCAAAAGTCGATAATGAGTAATTTTAAACAATCATACACAACCATTCTCTAAATCATATATATTTTGTTTTTCAATTGATTAACCAAATAATTAATGAAAACCTTTAGTATCCCCTGAGTACATCTGCGAATAATAATATTTTCAGTATCATGTTTAACTTATCATATCCACCTGTAAGCCAATAGGTATAATTACATTGTAATTAATTATATAAAAGTCCTGCTAATTTGTTAAATAATTCCTTTGAATAAAAGAATTATTTGTCTTTTTTCTACTGATATATACAATAAAAGAAAATAAAAATACAAAGTTTATTTTAATCACATATTTGCCTATAATAATCTCATTAATTTAGCCAGTAAAATATATGAACAATTTCTTTCTTATATACTTGACAGCATCTACATCTAAAAGGATGTGTAATCTTTGGTGGATCACTACAAACCATTCTTTCAAACACTTCAAACCAGATCCTTGTACTAATTCGTAATGCATACAAACAATTTGTTCAATATTGAATCCTGCTATTTGATATAGCCATCAGGTACTAAAATCCAGGTATCAACAACTGTTTACCAAAATCCAGTTATAAACAACTAAACCAAAACTTATATTCATTGAATATCCAATTCATAAATTAAATTCTGTATAATATAACAGATTAAGCAACTAAAAATGCAGTGAAAACATTACAAATGCTATTTCTTCAGTGAAATCTATTAAATGTTTTTCTTTGTTAAATTAATGAAAATATTTTTTTAATTTGTGTTAGAATTAAAATATATTTTTAATTAAATTGCAATCGGTCGTTAAAAAAATTTGTTTGATTAACTTAAAAGTATGGTCTAAATATAACAAAAATTGGATGACTTTTAAACATTCGTCATAGACATTTCACATTAAGTGAGAGAATAGCTGTCGTCAACCCAGACACTTTAAAATAATAAAACACTACATGGAAGAAAATATTGAAAATTTAAGAATAAGGATCGAAAGAAAGTTACAATGAAAGACATAAAATTCAAATATAGAAAGCATTAAATTCTAAAAATCGCAAAATATCTACTTAACTTTATTTTGAATTGATTACCAACAACCAGATACTAACCACTAAGAAATAGCACATAGAAATAATATCAATTAAATCAAAAAGAAAAAACAGAATAAATAATAAACTTTATTAATAATAACCTTCAATTACTTGCAATTCATTCGATTCTTCGTCAAATTCAAATTCCTCGTTGTCATAATTTAATTCTTCGTCAACAATTAAACTTTGCTAAATAACCAACAATAATAATAACTGATAATCAAAATGTTACTTTAATCAATAGATCTGTAAAAATTAGAATAGATTAATGACTAAGAAAGAAAATAAAATTGATAGAAGTTTGTTGGATTTTATTAATTTGAGTCGATACTCTTTGACTCTAAGTGCCCCCTTTAATTGAAAATAACAAACTACCCAACATATATTGAATCACAAAAGATATCTCTCAACATTCAATAATCAATGACTAAAGTTTAATGAGTTTGACAGATCCTTCGCTCGGTGTTGATGCTTTGTCAAAATCTTTAATAATATTCACTTCGTTATTATCCTTGATCCTTCCAATAATTTTCCTTTTGCATATTTTCAAATATCTTCTTAAAATCCCTAATGTCAGCTTGTTCTGATTTTCCTCTTTCTTTTATATTCTTACAAATCGGGATGACAAATGGTTATTACCGAGCCAATCTCTCTCCTGACAATACCTACTTCGGCTCTCACCCGTAATGGTCCAACGAACTAAAATAATTAAGCCCAGGCTTCTCTGCGTGCATTATCTTCGCTTGGCCTTCTTCCATTAATCATAGCGACAAGATAATGGGCATAAAATTTTCTTATGTTTGTTTTTCTCCTTGCTTACCCAACTCGAGGTTTCTTTCTTCTTGCTAATTAATTACTCTATTTCGTTTTCTCACTTTTTTAAGTATTACGCACTTTTTCGCACTCTTCTTGGCACATTTTGAAAGCTCCGTTACCACCATGTTATTACTTGCTACTTGTTCCACCTGTTGGGACTTAGGGGTGTGTCATTTCAATTTTCTAGGGTTACTTATGGATTTTAAATCGAATCCTTCCTAAACGCTTTCATGATTTTTTACATTATACTATCTGCGTACCCATAGTAACAACCATGTTGGTGATGTATAATTAGGGCTGAAACTCAATGAGCAGGTGAGTTCTACTGCTAAACTACTTCTCATTGCATTTTCATTTTCAGGTTCAAGACCGCCGATAAAAGGTCTAACGTCACCGTTCATTCAATTTTATTTTCGAAATTTTTTCGCAGGGATCCGTTCTTATTTCCCAGTTCGAGAATGTTGTACTATATTTTCTACTATAATTGAAGTTATTCGGTTTGCTTTCAAAAATTTGAACAGCCTATATTTTTAATTTTGACTTATTTCTAATCCTAGTTACTCGAATATTCTCTATTATCACCAAAAACTAAGTCCTCTCCACTTACAATCGACCTTCCTTTTCTCATTACTAGCCTAACCCACTATAATCCATTATAAGGTGTCAGCGATCGACTCGACAGAGGCCCTCCTTGACAAATCGAATTCAGTAGGGTGTCTGGAACCACATTTTAATCGCAGGAGAAGACAGAGAATCCTTGGCAAATGGGAAGTTCCACTCCACCATAACTATAAAACTTACTCAATAAATCTTTAAATTTAGATTAAAAACAATTAACAAAAAAAGAACAAACCAAAAAAAATTAATCGAATGTAAAAATTTATTGACTAAAAATATTACTCCATACAATCAAACTTACCACAATGGCATAGAACCGAAAACTGAAAGCAAAATTTTTGTATCTTAAAACAAGTTAGAGGTAAATTTACTTTAGTTAATTTAAGTTTTTCAAATGAATTTTCCGTCGGTTTTTATATTGATTTTGATTGTACGCCTACGCATTCGCTGGCACTATATTCAATTGGAATTTTGAATTACTTTACACACATATATGAGTGTATGCGTTTCATATTTAATTTAATTGATTATTTTTATCAATTGAATTATTTAAATAATTTAATTTTTTTTTAACAATTTTAATGGAAATTTTTATTTTTATTTATTTATTAAAATAAATTTTTCTTGATCTTTTGCTTAAAGTATGCACTCTTTGCTATATCTCCTTCGTGTGTAATTACGACCCATAACATTCCTAATTAATTTTATTATGGTCTTTCGTATGTAAATATGACCAATAATCATTCCTGATTTTTTATATTATCAATTACTTATTTTATTTGTTATTCTTTTATTTTCCAGTTGGTAGATTTTTCGAATGCGTTATTTCTCTTTTAACTGTGTTAGTGATTGTTGCTTCTTACGTTCCTTTATTTTATTATATATGTTTTATTTTTTTCAATGTGTTGTGTACTTTACTTTGTATTATTAGGTGTATAATCATACATTTTAATTCAACTTGGTGTGGTTTTTATACAATGTATTTCCGACTCATTAAAACAAGCTCTCAATTTTCGGCTCTAGCCCAACACACCTATGACCAATTTTCCAGATTTTAATTCGATTATTTGTATCTTTTATCGATTTTTCACAATTCATATTTTTGTGCTTTTCACCTATAATGATACACTTTCTCACACCTTTGTGCTCTTTTTCTTTCTTTCCACTATCGAATCTATCCCTGACCATATTTTCTAATCTCTCCTTCATTTAATTCTAATTTTAATTTTGGTTATTTTTTAACCATATACTTAACCATATATAACCATATACTTAGTTACCGTATAAACATGATATTGAAAATATTATTATTCGTATAGTTACTTAATGTAAATATTTACAGGAAATCTTAAACCAACACAGAATAGGTACTCACAAGATATTAAATGTTTTCATCAATTATATGGTGAATCTATTGAAAAACAAAATATAGAGAATAGAGAAAAAAATGGTTGTGTGTATTGTTTGTTTAAAATTACTCATTCTCTACTTTTGGACCTTAAACCACAATGAATCATACTGTGGTATAACGAGATACTGGATTGATTCCGACTAGAAACTGATATCAATTGCTTTAGGTTGCTTACTTGTTGACAAACGACACACTGCCGAAAACGTTGCCAATTTTTATGAAGAGTTTGCAGCAACATCACTGATAAAGACATAAAGACACGAGACATAACTGATAGCGCATGAAACATAGTCGTTACCATCAGACAAAGAAATTATAGTCACATACCATGTATCGCATACTGTTTTCAACGTAGCACCCCTTGTGGCAAAATGATATTTCAAGTCCAGCTCAGCAAACGCATCGGAACTGAAAATAAGCCATTCCAGTGCCTATTTGAAAAAATATGTTATGTTCCACAAATTGCAA
The DNA here is from genome assembly GCA_959609185.1 of Schmidtea polychroa. Taxonomy (NCBI): domain Eukaryota; kingdom Metazoa; phylum Platyhelminthes; order Tricladida; family Dugesiidae; genus Schmidtea; species Schmidtea polychroa. The sequence continues at coordinate 57,819 of CAUHTR010000654.1, read as the reverse complement.
CAGGCTGTGGCAACTCGTTGGAAGAGTACCTACATGATGTTAGCCAGATTAGTTAAGAGCTTTAGTCTCAACCAAATAAATAAAGTCTTATCCATGCTTGCCATTATTCAACATGAACATTTTTCGAAAAAAAGTATAAGAGATTTGACAGTAAATTGTTGTGATGTATTTTTTAGTTTATTTGAAATGTTTAGTTTATAATATAAAATTATAGATAGCTTTTTTAACAATATAAATTTTATATTTTGACTTGCTGGTTTACGTATGAAATCCCATACAAACTAATCAGCCTCATGTAGTTCATCACTACTTTTCATTTTTTGTTTGAATGCATTGATTTTACATTGATAAACGTTCGCACAAATTTCAGCCTAAAATAACCTTAACCATCATGGTAAACATGGTAAAACTAGAAAAATATGTAAATAATTATAAATAAAATGAAAACAAATCCTGTACCAAGTAGATACGAAAACCTAAAATAGAATACAGCATGCATAATTATAAAAAATACTTTAGAGTAAATAATTTTTAATTTAGAAGATAATTGAAATATTTTGTTCCCGAAATTGGTTTAATTAAAAAAGATAAAAAATTAATTAAAAAAAAAAAGACAAAAATTTGTTTAAATGCATCTATTCAAATTGAATATACAAGTGCAATAAAATGGCTACAAATACACCCAAAGTCAGCCTTTTAAAAATTCTAGCTTAATAATATTTATTTTCATTGAAAATTTATCTGTTTACAATATGTTGACCTCCAAAATAGGCAGTGGCGTAACTAGGGGGGGGGCAGGGGGGAGATTTGTCCCCGGGCGCCAAAATTAGGGGGCACAAAATTAGGGAAGCCAATTTGGAACAAAAATTAAGTAATAAATTATTCTTAAGCTCTAAGAGATTAATATATTTTTTATTACTTCATTAGTGTTGGCGGGTGACTACTCGGATGACCCTCTTTAGTACCGCTTTCAGTCTAGAGGATGAATGCCCACATCGATTACACTCGTCTTGATTGTTGTCATCGCCGAGCAGGACCCGTACATAACCTATACTCCAACATAGCACCCGCGAATCGCTTCACGTTGGAACTGTGCTATGCCGGCGAGACGCCAGTAAGCAGGTGAGCCATCTCCTTCGGACTACTCCTTACTGAGGCCTCGACTTCCTAATCCTGACTGCCGATAGAAAGACTTACGTCTTTTCATCTGTCGCCCATCGCAACGTTTCTAGCTGGGATTGCCATTTGACTAATGCTCCTCATTTTCTGAGACTCTCAATGCTATTTGCCAATTTCATATTATTTTCTTAAGAAAAACAAAACACATACATAAACGAGGAAATTTTATTGTTAGATTTACTGTACAAATATATCGAGAACTTATACGATGAAATTTACAAGAACGGGATAAACACAAAGACAGAAACTGTTATCAGAAGATGTTCAGGTCTCTACGGAGAAGGAGGCCATTTTTCGGGGAAATCCTCATTTCTCCCACTCCGAGTTGGCGAGTAACTCGTCTAGATCGAAGAACTCGGCGGCGTTCTCTTCCCAGGTCACCCCGGCGGCGGAGATGACTCGCCCGGAAATTCCGGTCGTTAGATCGACCACTGGTAGATTACTATTACTGCTGACTGGAGCGACGGTTGACGGTGTACACTGTTTGACAGATGCCCGCTCCCGTTGTTTCCGTTTGCGTTCGGTTCGCGACAGCTGTCGACGTTTAGGTTTTGAAGCGGCGGCCGTTTGTACGGTTGATGAGGACGCGATGTTTGGCTGGACCTTACTAGTCCCGGGGAATACGATATCTGGGCCTCTGGGAGAAAGCTCGGACTCCACGCACACGCGGCAAGACTTCTCGAGTGGAGATGAAGACCTGACGGAGGTATCGTGGTGCGCTGGGAAAAGATTGCTGGCTTCACTAATTGGGATCTTCGCGATTTTTCTAGTGGTGGCTGCTTGGATATATAACTTATGCAGCGCTTCCGACTGCTCTTTTATTAAGCTCCTCTGTGCCCGACTCTCTGAAATTAGAGCATAACGACAGTGCTCGCTTCGATATAGTTTCTTTTGAGTCTCCTTCATCTGCGAGGGACTAAACCATGTCCCCTCCAACTCATCTATCTTTCTTTTGTATTTTCCAATTTGAGCCTGTAGGTCTTTGATGATCGAATTCTTGTCCGAGCAAGAAAAACAAGGCTTGAGAATGGTTTTGGAATTGGGTAACATCTGGAGTAACTATGAAGAGAAGATACAAATAAAATTTAAACTAAGGCAAATTAGAGACGTCATCATCTAGTCACAATCATACTATTCTGATGATAGATAGTTGCACAGACAAAACGGGTTTATTAGCCTGAAGAGATCCCCCTACACTACAGATCTGATACACTTTGGGTCATTATTTATACGAGAATAGATCATTCACGCAATGTTTTACTGAAGGAAAGTAAGGTATTACCATTGATAAGGGAAATTACAGGTTAATGAAATTATGGTTTAGTTAATTTACGTGAAATTGGCACATAGCATTAGAGGCGAGTTTGAATTAAATTACCGATTTATCCCAAGCAAATAATTTTAACGTGTCGATCTTATAGGTAAATATATCAATAACTTGAAACTTATTATTTATGGTAGACAGGAATCTATTAATTCCCCTTCAATTATTTATTGATCATAAATAAGAAATTTGTAATTACTCTACAATTATTTAGTTATGATAAATCAGAAATTTTTCCAATTAAGTGGCAATCATTCATTTATGTGAAATCAAATTGGTTAGGATTAAATGTATACCCCAATTCAAGTGAGTGAACTCAGATTTACTATTTGGCGACTGCCTATTAATTCCGATCGATGTGAACCTAGTGTCTGTAAGTAGTTTGACGATAATTTCAGCTGACGCATTATGTCTGATTCCCGGCGATTAATAGTCCATGTGAGTCTATACACTGCGGTTAACCTCTGAAACTAGTCTAAAAATGTGTGTGACACCTGAAAATACACTCTCACCTACTCATTCTCAATCGCAATCACTGACTGGTGTTCTCATTCTATATTCTACGCCCGAGTATGCATGCAGGTGTAGTCTCACTACGGCATGTAATGTTGATCGATCGGCTGCGAACGCACCCACACCCTGCTTCGCACGCTATTGGTATGCTAACTCTCAGGGAAATTTTTTGGAAAATTAAGATTCTTTGTATCGCTATTATTGGAATTAGTTTGCTTCGAGGACGGATTTCGCAATCATTCGGATACCATTTATCAACTCAGCTCGTGACTCTCCACTACGGTCATCTACTCCTGTCGATTTTGGAAATTCATTGCCTAACTCTACGCTAGATTTTCAGCTCAACGACATGCAGATATTTATATTTAATCTGTAAGCATTAACATGATAAATTGTTTTTTAAAAAATACATTTTTCCTGATTTGATTTATTTATATTTTTTTTTTGGTTTAAAAAAGAATTCGTTTGAAACTATTTAATTTTGTAATTCTCTATAACTATATCTTTAAGAGAACCTATAGATGGTGAAAATAGTGGTTACGAAAGTTCATTGGCTAGAAATTGTAGAAGTGAACTTAGAGTGAAAATCGTGAACCCCGATAATATGTCACGTATAGCACCACAAATGTTTAGACGGTTTTTTGACGAAAGACTTGTATAGATCTTTTGGATGATAGAGAAGAGTTGAACTTGGTAAAACGATGTTACAATACGATAGTGCGACACCCTCAATCACTGCGCGAATATACAAAAATTTCTCGTACTCTTCTATTTATTCCTCTGCACTACTTTCCTCGCATGATTTTTTATAGAATTTAGTCGCTCCTTCAGCGACGGACCCGTGAGGAAGCCCCCACATTACGGCCCGAATCAGCTGCGTGATTGAAAACCCCATGTCCACCGGCTGAGCTCCCGAAGGCACCTCACACCATGACATGGAGTATCTCAACACCACGTTTCTCGAAAATTTGAATGGCATAAAATCAACAAATAATAAAAATTATCAATTCATAGTAAAATATTTATTACCAAATCACTAAATCATTTAATTACGTAAAACATTTGAATCAAACGAAAAGAGAACAAAATAAAATTTTTAAATTAAAATTATAATTAATTCATATATACATAATTATTGCTTAATAGACCTGAATATAACATGAAAAATTCCTTACCGAGTTTTTAAAATAGGCTGAGTCGAAAAGCACTGGGCAGAATTAGTTAATGCTAGAATAGGATATAGATTTAGTTGAAGATTCTTGATTCCTGGAATAGTCCTTGTAATGATTCTGTAAGTCGGTAGCTTTTGCTGTGAATTGCTGTTTCTATTGCAGTTGTTGAATTAACGGTAATTATTATGATTTTAATGTCTGCTTATATATTAGTTTTCCCTTTACGCGGACCAATCAGAATTGAGTACCGCTTAATTTTATTACTTTAATTTATTTTTCTTGTTTTTGAGTTATTTCTTCCTATTTTCTTTATTTTTATTGTATTTTTATTTATTTTCTTTAATTTCCTTATTATTTACTACATTTTACGTCATTTTTCGTCATTCTATTGTCCTATTTCAATTTTTCGTATTTTTATATTTTTTGTTTTAATTCTTATTATCTAATTATTGTTTTTTCTTATATCTTATTCTATTTTGTTCGTAAATTTGTTTATTTTATTTTTATTTTTAACTTAGTCATGTTTAGCCTAATTTCTTAAATACCCTTCGACTCAGCCCAACATTAGTTTCTTAGAATAGATGTGCGTGCATTCAGTTATGTACGTGTAGTGTATAAATAAAAACACAAAAACTTTATTATTTTAAATTTTAGTACGTTTACGTTATAGTTAATCCATTTTTGGTCATAATACTAAAAAAAGGTAAGTGTTATAATATATATACTCTATTTATTCTCTACGTAAATAATACAAGACAAGTAGTTACTAAATTTGTAATTTTAAAAATTACATTGATTAACCGTGTTTTTTGTAATTCGTCATTAATATTCTTTAAAAAAATTAAATTAAATATATATATATATATATATATATATATATATATATATATATATATATATATATATATATAGGGGCGCTAATTTCTCAGTTGCCCCCAGGCGCAAGAACCTCACGGTACACCACTGCAAATAGGGGCATTTTATTACGTTAATACAATTTTATTATTTCTTTCTTTTATATTTTTATTTTCCTTTTGTCATGATTGTTGAAAGACCGCAATTGCAAATGACGACTACTTATAGTGAATTAAAAAGAAACATTACCACTAATAGATATATTTTGTGTAAATAAAAGAATAAGACAAGCATAAATCGGATAGATATTTGTTCGCTTCCTATAAAAATATATTCCAAATTTTGTATAATAATAAAACAATAATAAATTCTATAGCCTCTCGGAAAAGAACAAAATATCCGAATGATGAGTAAGGTTGTGCATGAATTGAACCAAATTGAAGGTCCTACAATGTTCAAATATGAATAAATGCATAACATGCATATAAACTTGCGTTAGATGATTATCAGAACCTTTATTGTCCCCGCCTTTATTTATTTAAACAACAATTTGAAATTTTTTCCGATATATTTACAGTGATCATTCCTCGAGAATACGACCATTGGATTTCCCAGTAACATGATCAGTATATGGGTACAATGTTGGTACAAAATCTCTTAGACAAATCAAACGAGTTTTTATGCTTTATTTATTAAATTTATTGGCTAGTGAAGATTATTTAACATTCCAGTAATTATTTTAGTCTATATTTAATCTACATGATCTTGGGAAAATGCCAATATCTTGAAAATGACCAAACTAGTTATTGGCTCAATTCCAAAAAGAACCGATGATCCTGGTGAATCCCGGTCAAATGACAAAACAAATGAATGAGAGTGAGACTAGAGGAACACATTATTCATTTGTAGCAAGATAACCATTTATTGAAAATCTTCCCGAGGACACGCCAGCATCTACGTAACCAACAAATTGCTCACTATCACCCAGAATGATCAGTTGCACCACTTTTGACTTATATGCAAAAGAAGCATCAGTGATTGTATAGGCAGTACTGTCATCACACGTTCAAGACAATGAACGTGACAGCGAATTCGAGCATTCTTCGAACCCTTGGAAGTACGGAGAATTATGATAAATGCCTCGTTGCTTAATGTTCTCAAATAGTCTTGAATAATCCGAATATAATTTACTTCATAATTTTACTTCATACCATTTTACCTTTACCAAATGTTTATACGTGACCATGTGATACTTATAGTAACATTCTGATATTTTATTCAAACCATATTTGAAAATTTATTTAAAGTTGCAAATGAATTGTATACATGTTACAATTCTTTATAACGGGAAACTATTAAATTATCCATTAAATTGTCACGTGTGCCCGTTGTATCATTTTATAAGATATATCAGTATATTGTACTTCAATCGACAAATTTTGGATTTGTTTATACAAAACAAGACTCTATATATTCAAAATGTATCTTGGACCACAAGGATATTTTGCAGAATTTTCCCTTGGCGGTAAACCTAAACATGTGAATGACTCAATCATTAGTGAAACGTGTTAGAACCTTCACAAATACTATTGAAAATGTGATCGAAGATATTGTTGATAGTATTGGAAAACGAGTAACGGATAGATTTGATAATGGAGAGTAATGTGATGAAACGGATTTATAAGAAAAGATTCAGAAAATTCCGAAATGTAAAAATATAAAGAGTAATTCGGTAATTAATTAAGGAGAAATCAAGTCGAGTAAACATCGAGAAAAGAAAAAAATACAGCAGTTGAAAGTAATTAGTTACAATTATAATTCCAGTATAAAAAAAACTAAATCAAAAACGGCTTTACTTAGATAGAGAAAAAAGAGAACAAGAATAAAATAAGAATAATTTACTTTATTTGAAACGGTTTAGTTAAAAATCTAAAAAAGAACATTATTATTTGTATGCACATACATGAAACCACTTAGCAAAAAACTCAGATTATGCAAACGTCGTGAAAGCGATTGTCACATAATTTTATTTCTATAAGCAGGGCCGTAACAAGGGTGGTGCGAGCGGTGCTTGGCGGTAAACCTAAACATGTGAATGACTCAATCATTAGTGAAACGTGTTAGAACCTTCACAAATACTATTGATAATGTGATCGAAGATATTGTTGATAGTATTGACAAAAGTATTGGAAAACGAGTAACGGATAGATTTGATAATGGAGAGTAATGTGATGAAACGGATTTATAAGAAAAGATTCAGAAAATTCCGAAATGTAAAAATATAAAGAGTAATTCGGTAATTAATTAAGGAGAAATCAAGTCGAGTAAACATCGAGAAAAGAAAAAAATAACAGCAGTTGAAAGTAATTAGTTACAATTATAATTCCAGTATAAAAAAAAAACTAAATCAAAAACGGCTTTACTTAGATAGAGAAAAAAGAGAACAAGAATAAAATAAGAATAATTTACTTTATTTGAAACGGTTTAGTTAAAAATCTAAAAAAGAACATTATTATTTGTATGCACATACATGAAACCACTTAGCAAAAAACTCAGATTATGCAAACGTCGTGAAAGCGATTGTCACATAATTTTATTTCTATAAGCAGGGCCGTAACAAGGGTGGTGCGAGCGGTGCAGTTGCACAGGGCGCGATTCTGAAAGTGGCGCAAAATTGGAATGTCACTTCTTTTAATGTTACCATAACAAAATATAAATAAAAGAAATTATCAAATGGCCTGCACGAAATAAACGACACACTAACTAGCCTATCTTTAACATTGCTGATTGGACTGGTCCATTAGCGTGCCTTCGTAGGTGTGTATTTTGAAAGATGTTAGTCCTGTCATTTTTTCAATTAGCAACAGAATTTTAAGAGCATTAACACCATTTTATAATAGCTGGAAATGAATAAATAGTTAACAATCTCAACATGAATATTATAATTATTATAGTAGGCTGATTTGAATTCGGGTTTTAGTGGCGCCAGATATATGAACCACAGAGGGCGCAATAATGCCTTGTTACGGCCCTGTCTATAAGAACACGAGAAGTAAGACAGTGACCGACAGAGTATTATTAATTTCTTATCGATAATTAGGAAGATAATGAAAGGGATTGCAATAAGATTAAGTAACAATCCATGAAAGATCTTTAAATAAATAATAAACAATGATATAATCTGAGGACCCAGGAAATCTAAATTAATCAGTCGAACGTGCAGGCATTCATATACATTAACTAAACGGGTTTACATAGCATAATATCGATGCGACGGCAATTAAATATCCCAATACCATTAAATCACACAGATTTTATAATAGATATAGATAAAGATGGATATGTAAAACTAAAGATATATATATATATATATATATATATATATATATATATATATATATATATATATATATATAGTTATTTTATATCCTTAAATCGTTATTTCTATTTTTGTCTCTCATTATCTTTACCTATATATAAACATAAGTCGTATAGTAAATTGCTATATTTTATTAAATTTTCCTGCATTTTAATAGCTCTTGTTTTAGCGGTTCAAGTTCTCATGTCTGCAAGTCTTGCTTATCGCTGTGCTTGCATCTCGTTTGCTCTTTCTGTATGACCCCGAGTTCTTTTATATCTATAGATTATAATAATGAACATATAGACAGATACAGTTTTAGACATTGCAAGGCATGATGTTTAATGTTAATGTAATGCAATAAAGATATTTGGTGAGTGATTCGACAAAAAATAAACTACATTACCGGATTTTTTTTAATGGTCACCCACATTAGTGCTGATCTGAATTGAACAGACTTAACCTAAGATTTTGAATGGGGCAAAGTGATTTTTTGCAGTGGCTAGCTAGAAAATTTGGGCCCCTATGCAATGAGTCATAGATGGCCCCCTATACTGCATACACAAGTAAAATAGGTGTAGAGCACCATAGCGCCACAGGAAAAATTTTTTTGGCCCCCTTTGGAAGCTCAATTGAATTAGACCAAATTTTCCAGAACTTTTCTTGCGACGGAACACTTCGTAACTCTCGAAATGTTGATGGAACACCTTGATTATTTTGTACAGTATGAGACCAGTAGCGTAGGCCTATCCAAGATTATTTTTAAGGGGGAGAGGAGAGTGTTAATTGAAAGAAGGTCTTATAGTTACAGAGGAGTTTTGCGCCGCAGGCAAAACATTTTTTTGGGTCTTCTTTAGAAAGACGATTTAATTAAATAATTAGAGCTCAATATACAATATAACAGTATAAATCGTTATAAAATGATAGTAATGTATCAGGGACAAATGTCTATAGCCGACAAGCGAAATAATTTTTTCGACCCCTATATGAATGGGCGATTTACCTAGATAACTAAAGTTGCTTGCTTATTCAGTATATTATTAGCGAGGGAGAGGCAGAAGGAATTGCATAAATAGATAAAATGCAGGTAAATAATGTACTTAATGCAATAAGTAAACAAAACAGTGGAGCTTTATTACATAAAACCACAAATCGATCATTTGGAGGTCCCTGTTGACTGGTACCGACCGTGCCGTTGTTTGACATTGTTTTCTGAAGAAAATTAAGGAAACTTGGAAAAACGGTCCCCTGCCTTGTGGGCCCCTATGCATTGCTTACTCTTGCTATATGGTAGCTACGCCACTGATTTTTTGTAATAATAATGTCTTATAAGGATTTTTATATTGGATTCAATTTAAAAATTTCCATATTTAGAAATTGTAACAAACAAACATACATTCACAATTATATATAAGATGATTAAAGTACTTTAATATTTTATGAACATTAAGTAATGGCTATAATAATAATTATTATTATTATTAACAAAAAATTACTTTATTTTCAATAGTTTCGCATTGATTATCTTCACGAGCTGAAAGAATATTTCAAAATGTCGGCCGGTTATTGCTAATTACTATCAATCCAAATATTTCGAACTACATTTTTAATAAAAAAGCACTTAAAAATCATTAAAATCGTCAATTCTAAACAAAATCACAAAAATATTGATTATTCACAAATTTTCCAATTTAACGATCGATAGCATACAAAAAATCAATTCAAATCATAAATTACAAGACGTTGTCAAAGTTTAAGCACAGCGTGGAAAGTAAAATTAGATAAATTTATTACAAACCGACAATGAGAGCGAATATATATATATATATATATATATATATATATATATATATATATATATATATATATATATATATATATATATATACGTGTTATATTGTGAAGCAGAAGTTTCATAAATTAAAAGAGTTGCATTTCTGGAAAAATGACAAAAATGTTTGAGTATCTTCAAAGCGAAATATAAATGACTAACAATGCTGATAGTCTGGATTAGGAAAAAGGCAAACGATGCCTTATGTCAAGAAGAAGAAGTGTTAGTCTGGATGGATTCACTGTTATAATTCGAATAGAGTAAAGGAATTTTGAAATGACTGAAATGCATTTTTTTCAAAAGATTATTCGGAATATTGAGCTCATAAATATCTTCGTAATATTTAAGGTTGGAACAAATCACACTACGACAAAGATTTTGCAAAGAAAATGTGTCTCTTCTATTCCGAGGTTTTGAACATAATGGATGAAACAGCATCATTTCATTGGTGTTCTGGTAGTTGCTTAACAAAGTCGGAATAGTGGGAGCCATTCCGTAGTTTAAGTCAAAGGTATAGTGTCCATTTACAAACTCAACGCGAGCGTGAATTGTCCTACTGAAACGATTAAAACTAACAGAAAACATGAATTCGTCTTGAGCACTGTCTCGTAATAGAAAAGTTCCATCTTCAGAATTTTTTAATTCAGCTTCAGCTTCATAACGATCCATTTCACCCCAATAATATGGAAGATTGAAAATGTTTCGTAAATCAGGAATGAGAGGTGTTTTGTTGGATATCTGAAAATGAATAAATGCCAGTTAGGAAACTGTTAGGCTAAAGGCAAGTGAAAAGTTTTGGAATTTATTAATTTTTGATACACTAAACTTATTTTTGACTTCACTAATGGAGTTTCATCTCGCCCCTCTCTTTAGAATTTTTTGAAATTTATTTTATAATTATTTTGGAATTATTTCGATATAATGTAAGTCAGATCAATTATTAACTATAATTAAATAATTAAATCAATCACCAAAAATGTATTTTTCTAAAACATTTCTAAAACAAATATCAGAAATTCTAATGAATATTCAACTTAATATTTACTCAAAAATAATTCTTACGATGATATTTCGTCATTTTCATGACAATTTAACGTAGTTTCTTTAAAAATATGTTTTAAAACATTTTCAGCGATCTTTTTTTCTCAAAATTGTCTAAAATAAAGTAATTATAGAAACGTATCTCAGTGGTGCATTTCTATATATCGAATATTTGCATGTGTTTTTAGTATGTGTTGTTGAGGTGTGTGAGTCTGATGAGTTAAATAAATTAAATAGTGTGAGCACGGATGATGAGTCTAAATTTGTGTTAGTATTGCCGTACTCAGAAGGTTTTAAGGATTATAAAGCAGTTAGGGAATTTAAACTATAGGATAGTATCAACTTCATGGAAAGTGCGCAATATGTTTATTAATAAGTGTAAAACACCGTTCGAATTGTATTCCGATCTCGCTTATCAGTTTACATGTAATATGTGTAATGCCTCATACATTGGAGAGACTTCCCGTCATCTCTGTATTCGAGCTCGAGAACATTGTAGACCGAAGGCTTTGACCGATATTAGTGAGCACAATAAGAGCTGTAAGATTAAAATAGGTATGTCTGATTTTAAAATTTTATTAAAAAATTTCGATAATTATTGGGAACTGTGATTTGTGAGGCGTTGTTGATAAAGTCATAGAATCCGAAAATGAATGTGCAGAATGCAGTGAATACTTGTGTTTTAAATGTTTTTAAATAATTTTTTGTATGTATTGATTGTTGTGTTAAATTAAATTAATAAAATTTTGTAAATTATTAAATTAAATTCTGAATGCTAAAATTTAAAAAAAATATATTAATTTAATTATAATTTTTAAAAATAATTAAATGTTTTTATTAAATAAAAATTTTTTTTATATAATTAATAAAATTAGTAAATTTGATTATAATCCTTAATTTATGTTGTTATTATATCCCACCTCATGATGACAGGGAAACTGTCGAAATATATCGTGAAAAGAATGTTTGATCCACGTTAAATCATTGCCTTTTATGTTTAACTATATATATTCTGAATCGGTAAGATTCAATAATAAATGAAATTTAATTTACTGACATAGGTCAATTATAATGTAAGGACTTAAGGAAATTCATTGTTAATAGTTGCGCAAAATTCACGATTTATAATTTCTGAAATTTGATACTCGTTAAATTTCGACGTAGTGTCATTTACACTTCACTACAATACGTACAACACCCGCCTACACATAAATATTGACTAAATTAATTATTTTATTTTAGTTTTGATATTCATATATTATATTTGATCTATAGATTTCATTTCAATTGCTTAATTTCATTCAGAAATTTATTTTTATAGTAAATTTGTGCAAAGCAATTCTATGTTTTCATTGGTTGGTTACAACACCAGCGAATACCCTACACAGAGAATCTAGCTGCGACTTATTATGAACATAATGATATTACATCGGTTCATTTTTATGTAAACTTGCATTTTGAACATTATAGGTTTTATAAACAGTTGTCTGAATATTTACTGTTAAATATTAAAACTAACTGTGATTGTTATTTTCTAACATAAAACGAACGACTCGGAATAGGAAGGAATATTATAAATAAATTATACCAGATAAAATATTTTCTACTATTGTTTTATTATAAGAACTTTTTTCGATTTTCACCACTGTTTTCATTTCCATTGACATTGTATTTATTAAAAAACTTCACCGTGAAAAAAACATCGATATATTTACTGATTCATGTCAAGCTTTTTAATAAATACAATACTATTGTTTTGTAAATATGTACTTTTTTGTGAATTTTAATAATATAAATCAATCATATACTATTTGTAGCTCTTCATATTATTCACTTATATAAAAAACTAAATTTACAAATAAAAAAACTGCATTAACAATTAAAATGGTACACTAAAACTAAAAACACTTATATTGAAGAATATAGTGTAAAAGCTAGAAAGTTATTTAAGAAGACGTATCTCCATCCTATCTATTGTCTACAATTACCCCTATGTTAGTTACACTACTCCGTTAGTTAAAAGTGGTTTTAGATTCTAAATATCAGCAGGTCGCGTAAAAAATCCAGACAATTTCAAAAGGAGAATGAATGATAAATCTAAATTTTATGCAATAATAATCACAATTGGTGCTGCATATATTATTCCTAATACACCAATTATATTTTACAGATGAATCAAATGTAAATAAATGCAAGACAAATGACGAAATGAATAATGAAAAAGTTCTATTACTACACTTTCCATCCATAAGTCAGTGAGTCATTTGTGTAATAAAATATATGGGAAACACCTTTATAAGACAAATAAGTTCTTTTCACCTGCATTGGGAATTTAGTCACCACCCGTAACCGAATTTATTTAGTCTTACTTAATCCGACATCTAATACTACTCATCTAATACTATACTAACATTTACACAATGCAAGTACGATTGTATTAAAAATAAATCTATTTGAACAGAATATTGGATCCATCATTCTTATGAGTTCTATCACTTCATATCAATTCCTATTCTATCACATTCACTTTGAGAAAGAAATCGTGGAAACTTAAAAACAAAGTACAGAAATGAAAATAATTATAACAAGTGCGTAAATTAGACAAAATAAAACAGAAATTCAAATATTTCTTACTCGTAGAATGGTATAGTGTTGGTAAGTGTGTACATCAATTGGTCTCATTAAATTGACTTACCAATTTAATGAATTTCATATTTCTAGAAATTTATTTTAGCCATTTTAGAAATGGCTTTCAGGTAAGATGTTTCATTTTAAGTAAATTTTAAGGCTTGAATTTATTCATTATTCAAGTTCTTAATTATTACTTTTAGTCAACATTTGAATTATAAATTATTTTTATAATTATTTTGGAATTATTTCGATATAATATAAGTCAGATATATTTTTAATTATAACTAAATAATTAAATTAATCACCAAAAATTAATTTTCTAAAACATTTCTAAAACAAATATCAAAAATTATCTAAAATAAAGTTATTATAGAAACGTATCTCAACCGTGCATTTCTATATATCGAAAATTTGCATGTGTATTTCAGTATGTGTTGTGTTTGTGTGCAGTATTTAATTTTTATACCACTTTTAGATGTCGATAGTTTAAGGCGTATCTCATTGCACTATCAATGAGAACATCAACGTCAAATCAAAGTAATATGTATGTTTCTATGATGTAAGATTATTGATTTTTTTATATTATAGGAAACGTATGAGTGGTTACTAGTGCATTATATTTATTTTTTGGTTTCAAATTTGATCGTTTTTTTAATTCAATAATTTTTATATAAATGTTTGTAACACTATATAGATCAAAACAATATCGTGTACCTGATATATAATGTTTTGATCTATATTCTTACAAACGTATATAGGAGTGATATATTTACAAATTTAAATTTAACATGTCTATTATTACGTCTAAATATGGAACAAGTTACACATATTAAGCTGCAAATCCACAAGAATATATAGATATTTTGAAAATATGTAGAAACAGCAAGGAACTACACGATTTGAAAGTATTTCTTGCACTGACTTATGGATAAAGAAAATTAAAGCCAAAGTAACGAAAATTTTGATTTTGAACTGACATATAATATAAAAGTATACTTTTTAATTGGTGTCTTTTTATATCATTATAATTCTTATTAATCTTCATTTTACAAAGTGAACTATGAATTTTTCCGAATCTTATATTTATATCAGTCTGATGAATTAAAAATGTAAAATGTTTTATTATAGCGTGACTAAGATTTGCATAATACCGACAAAAATGATTTACTGATAAATCAAATAGAAAATTTTTCAAAGAAAATTTTTTAAAACACTAAATATTGATAAAAAATATTTTGTAAATACATTTTTTGAATATATTGAATTATTTTAATATAAATAAAAAAAATTGAATATAAATTATTTATTGAAGTTATTAAAGAATCCTTTTAAGAAGCATAACATATATACAGTGGTTCTCAATCCGTGTTCCGCGAAAAAAATGACATTTTATCTTTAAATTTGCATTTATGATACATATCATCAAAAACCTCAATTAATTTTTTTATAAGATGATTCAATAATAAAGCCGTTACACAGATATATAAACATACAAATATAAAAGTGTTTTTATTGCTTGTTATTGTTGTGCGTGGTATTTTCTTTGCTTATAAGAAAGCATTGTTTACGTTTACCACAGATTTATAGTAATTTGTGATTGGTCACTCATTGTGGACAAGTATTTTTTGTCAGTGTTCCGCGTAAAAAAATCATGTGATTAGTGTTCCGCGCTTTTATATTAATTGAGAACCACTGGTCTAGACCTTATTTAAGTAATAAATAGTCCCCTATCAGATTCATAGCTGCTAGGTTTTATTGTCATTAATTCATCAAATAGTTGGTTTAGTTTATTACTTCTTGAATTATGTAGTTCGTAGAATGCCATATCCTTTTCAGAATCAAAATCTGATGAAATTTCACTGATGGAAAATGATTTGCTGTTAAATTTTTAATTTCATAATACCAAAAAAAATCGTTTCTATTAAATGATGATTGTTTTCTTTAATAATATCCGAACTTGGAAATAATCTTAGATATAATGAGTTTGCAAAAGCTCCCTGATTCTCAGCATATTGTGTGAAATTGTTTTGATACTTTTGAGTTTTAGTTATTTTCGGATCATTAAGACGCTCTAAAAGCAGAAGAATTGGTTTGTTTAGTCTAACTTTATATTTATCCTTCAAAGACACTAGAAAGCTTCTTGAAATACATGAACTTGATTTACTCAATTGATCAAACAGTGTATTAATTGTAACGTTGGCAGTTAAAAGATATGTCTCTTCTGAACACAGAAATTTTAAAACTCTCAATTGGTTTTACACAATCTCAGCTTATAAAACCTTTAACACATTTCAAAGAGTCAAGAAAGTATATTATAAACAAGAATGAAGCTGGAAAATCGCTTCAAGAAACTGTATCGGCACTGGAGTTGAATTGTGAGACGATTAGAAATGTTTTGTGGACGTATAAACGATTTGGAAGATACGAATCCATTAAACGAAGAGTCTCGAAAACAAGGAAAATAAACTCTGATGTTGAAACATTCATAGTTGATGAAATTGAAAATGATGTTTCTATTTCTTTGAAATCATTTAAACATTGCATTTACATCCAAAAGGGAATAGTCGTATCATTGCCACGATAGAAAGATCTTTTAAGAAGTTAAATAGTCCCGAGAATATAACTCGGAGATATGATTATGCGAACATATCTTCTACTTAATGAAGACAAAACGATTTTTTGTCGATGAAATGGGAGTGATTTGCTCACTTAGACTGAATTACGCAAGAAGTTTGATGGGAACTCCTGCCAGAAAGTATTAAGAGAACTAAGGTCTAGAAATTATTCAATTAGTGCTGGGATATTTAAGAGTCGTGCTTATAATGAAGATACGTCTTCTTAAATAACTTTCTAGCTTTTACTCTATATTCTTCAATATAAGTGTTTTTAGTTTTAGTGTACCATTTTAATTGTTAATGCAGTTTTTTTATTTGTNAACCACTGGTATAGACCTTATTTAAGTAATAAATAGTCCCCTATCAGATTCATAGCTGCTAGGTTTTATTGTCATTAATTCATCAAATAGTTGGTTTAGTTTATTACTTCTTGAATTATGTAGTTCGTAGAATGCCATATCCTTTTCAGAATCAAAATCTGATGAAATTTCACTGATGGAAAATGATTTGCTGTTAAATTTTTAATTTCATAATACCAAAAAAAATCGTTTCTATTAAATGATGATTGTTTTCTTTAATAATATCCGAACTTGGAAATAATCTTAGATATAATGAGTTTGCAAAAGCTCCCTGATTCTCAGCATATTGTGTGAAATTGTTTTGATACTTTTGAGTTTTAGTTATTTTCGGATCATTAAGACGCTCTAAAAGCAGAAGAATTGGTTTGTTTAGTCTAACTTTATATTTATCCTTCAAAGACACTAGAAAGCTTCTTGAAATACATGAACTTGATTTACTCAATTGATCAAACAGTGTATTAATTGTAACGTTGGCAGTTAAAAGATATGTCTCTTCTGAACACAGAAATTTTAAAACTCTCAATTGGTTTTACACAATCTCAGCTTATAAAACCTTTAACACATTTCAAAGAGTCAAGAAAGTATATTATAAACAAGAATGAAGCTGGAAAATCGCTTCAAGAAACTGTATCGGCACTGGAGTTGAATTGTGAGACGATTAGAAATGTTTTGTGGACGTATAAACGATTTGGAAGATACGAATCCATTAAACGAAGAGTCTCGAAAACAAGGAAAATAAACTCTGATGTTGAAACATTCATAGTTGATGAAATTGAAAATGATGTTTCTATTTCTTTGAAATCATTTAAACATTGCATTTACATCCAAAAGGGAATAGTCGTATCATTGCCACGATAGAAAGATCTTTTAAGAAGTTAAATAGTCCCGAGAATATAACTCGGAGATATGATTATGCGAACATATCTTCTACTTAATGAAGACAAAACGATTTTTTGTCGATGAAATGGGAGTGATTTGCTCACTTAGACTGAATTACGCAAGAAGTTTGATGGGAACTCCTGCCAGAAAGTATTAAGAGAACTAAGGTCTAGAAATTATTCAATTAGTGCTGGGATATTTAAGAGTCGTGCTTATAATGAAGATACGTCTTCTTAAATAACTTTCTAGCTTTTACTCTATATTCTTCAATATAAGTGTTTTTAGTTTTAGTGTACCATTTTAATTGTTAATGCAGTTTTTTTATTTGTTAATATAGTTTTTTATATAAGTGAATAAAATACCTTTTTAGCTTCTAATAATTTTATATATTTAAACAAGAGTATTTTTACTTAATTATTTACAGGTAATTTATTGGTAATTACCGGTAAATGTCTACCGAAGGAGAAACCCAGTGTGACTATTTTTATTATAAATATCAAATGGCAAAAGTTTAACCTTCGATTTTTATCTCCGAGCCGGTTCGGAATAACACGGAATGTATTAATTAATTGAGAAAATTTAGTAAATATTGTTTTAATTTTTATTACATTTTTAACTGATAAATTAAGTAATCAACATAATTTAGTAAAATTACATGGTCTACCTTTTATAATTTACGTTTATATTCGATAAATTGTTTACATCAAAATTAGTCATTATGCAAATCGAATCGAATAAAATTTGTCAACAAATTTTGTCAAAATTCCATTGTATAGAACTTGAAAAAGATTCCAATAATAACGTACAAATTAAGTGCATAGAATGAATAAAATTAAATAAATTTAATTACTATAATAATTGGTTTTAACAAAATTTACCTTTTATTTAGATTTTTTCACTTCTTATTAGGGAAAAAAACTTTCAAATTGATTTTATTACTTTTTTAATCTATGTTAATTTTTTTATGTTTATTTCGCATTATAATTTAATAAATTTTTGTTGACAACATTTGCAACATTTGAATAATTATAATAAAAAATTAAAATTATATTTAGTCAAATATAAATTATTATTCAATAAAATCCCATTATCTTAAAGAATCCCACTAATCAAAAATGTGATAAATAACAGAATATATTTATGTTTAATATTTAAATATTTTATTCCAATGTGTCAACAATGGTCAGTCCGACTAGTTAAAGAAATTTAATTAGATCTATGTGCTTCCCTAGAAATAAAGGGAAATATTTCCCCAGTAAATATCAATGAAATATTTGCATCTCATTGAATCATGACCACGTGGAGCAGTGATTCATGGATATTGAATAATGAATATGATAAAATGAACTATTTCTAAAGAAACACAGAATTCCTTTGATTTTTCATTAAAAATAATAAAAATTAAAAGAGGAAACATGGATTGTAGAATCGTATACAAATGAAGGTAAGAAAAGCAATTTCTTCATTGGAAATAAACCATATGAGTGGGTTAAAAAATTTATATTATATAACTGTGATAACGAATAATTAGAGTTATTCGGCGGTATTTTTCGTAAATTATCTTTAAATTATTTTTAGTTAAATTCGTTCGCTATTTCTGGCCAGATTGAAAAGAATTTATTCAACAATTTCAAGAAACGTAGAGAAAAAGATGAAATTCAAGTAAACTATTTATAACTTTGCAGTTTAGCCAATCAAATGAAGGGAAATTAGAAAACTAGCCATATTCCCGTGCTTCGCTACGGTTATATTTTTCAAATTAATTAATGTTTTAATAAATTAATAAGTCTCATTTTTCATAATATTAATAGTTACAATATAGAATATAAAAAGTGTTTGTAGTTTTTGATGTTTAATATTGTGTAGCAATACTATTGAAGCTCCCTATTTGAAATAAAATCTGGAGTAATTTAAGTTAAAGGTATACAAAAACTCGACTGGGTAGCGAATCGTATTCTGTCCCATAGATTGTAATGATTTATATGTTACCATTCTTCAGATGCCAACTTCCTTAATAATTAATTGTTCATAATTACTGCCATGTCATTTGTAGGTGTTGGAATCTCCTTATCATTCAGCAATAAAGATTCTTTAATGCTCAAGTTCTTAAATTCCGGGTCAATTCTCTCAGTTAAAATATTGAAATATCTAACTTCTTAACATAGCTTGTTCATAAAATTAATTTTTCCGTCCTCCTCTTCAACTTACCCATCTCCATCTTTATTAAAACTAAGTAATTCAGAAAACTTGTTTACCTTAATATCTGCTCTAATACATTCCTTCATTCCTTCATAACATTTATCCAAGTCGATTTCGTTTTTGTTTATAGTAAAATCGCCTTGAAAATTTACATATTTTTTGGGGTAAAAACTTTTGTAATTTGAATAATTAGTAATTAAAATATAATTAGATCTACTTAGGTCGTTAAAACCACAAGAGTATGTAACGAAGGTATATAACGAAAACGAAAAATAACGAAATTTCACAGCTATTTTAATTTGTAGGATTTTATAAGTTAATGACAGTGAATTCAGTGTTTTCAAAAACAGTCGTCCATGCAAATAACTGACAATAGACAGGCAAAAAAACTATACTGCATTTGTAACGTCAAATTTGCTCCATTCACGATAAAATAAATGTATCAAACAAATTCACAAACATATTTAGAGTTTCATATATAAGATTTAAGAAAAATGAAAAGCTTTATTAACGAAACTAAGTAGAATTTAAAATTTCCATAATCACAAAATGTTTGGTAAAAAGTACGATCGTCGTGGCGTGGTATTCATATTGTTATAACGAGATATAATTGTTGATAAGCTCTAACAGCCATCTTTTGTGTGTTTTGCAGTATATATTGCCATGGGAAAATTTAGAATTTTATAAAAGTAAAATGTAATTTTAAAATGTGGAAATTTCAAGCAGAATATTTATAAAAATTATGAAGAGGAAATTAATGAAGAAAATAATTATAGGTTTATTTTAAAAATGATAATTGGGAAATTATCGGAAGATTGAATTTAATTTTAAAGAAATAAACATAAGAGCAAAAAGTACAAGTTTATTGTTAACCCTTTCAATACTGTAGGGACATATTGTCCCAGAGAATTTCTAATAATTACTAAAAAAATAATTTAAATGCTTACAAATGCATTTGTATCTGGGATTTTAGTACTGCACGGTCATAGGCTCGTAAACAAGTCCAAAACTGTCTGCTTTTTATCTTTTCTATAAAATTTTGTCAGCCTAGATGTTTTTTATTAATTATTGAAAAAAAATCGTATTGAAAGAGTTAAATATGCATATTGGCTTTAGAAATCTTATATTGCGAGGAAAAATTGCCTAACCCGTTAACTCTTTGTTGATCAATAGTGTCGGTAGAGGATATTAGAAAATTAATTTAAATTATATACTAATAAATGGCGTAAATTTTTAATTTATTGTACTTTTTCCAAAAAAAAAGTGAAGTTCCTCGGTAATATATGATATTCGTCTATGAATTTATTACACTGCATGACAATTTTCAACTTCTTCACTATTATAAATTATAATAGCGTGTTAGAAAGTTTAGTCTCTACGATGTCACCTCACACCTGATACTTAGAATGTTTAGCGTGAACCTCTCGTCGAGCGCTCACACATCTTGCTACCGCTTTACATAAAGTTGGGTCTCATGAAGAACTTCGTTAAGGCATTGCATCAAGACAAGGATTTGGAACACAAATTAGAAACTTTGAACCTCTTCTAAGCAAGAAGGAGGTTGCAGTATGGAAAGCATTTAAGGAAGTGGTACAAGGTTTTCTTGGCAACGAGAGGTATCCGCATTATGTGAAACTTATGCAGAAGCTTCTAAAATCATATCATGATCTATCCGATGAACATGGTGCAGTTAGTGATAAACACGGAGAGATAGAGCTAATAATTAAAAATGAAAATCAAATTCGTAATCAGCAACATAGATTTAAGGAATTTATGCGAAATTTTCTTTTGTAACAAAATCTTTGTCGAGCAGTGTTATTATTAAGTTTGACAGGATATTTATAGCATATTAAAACCAATATTTTTCTTTATAATAGTGATTCTACTATTACTAATAAAATTGTTTTTCATTCATACAAAAACGTATTAAGAACATTTTACAACTTAGTATTCTTTTCAGCATATATTAGAATCTGGACCAATAGATAATAAACACAGTTTGGAACCAATTCACTTTCAGTAACTTGAACTCTCTTATGTATTCATGGTTATAGTTTCATCATCGATACAAAGTCTTAATAACATAAACCTTTTTGAATATCAAATCTTAAGTTTAAAGATTTCTTTGATAAATAAATTTATAAAGTTTTTCATATGACGTAAATCAAATAGGTTTTTAATTTGAAATAATCTTGAATAGTATGTCTCATGAAAATCTAGCATATACCGGTATTAATTATGTGAGTTGTTAGCAGTTGTGATCAAAATTATAATGGCAATTGCCAGGGTTAAATATTATGAATTAAAATAGAAAACATATATATTATTACATATTATTACATTAAAGGATTTGGGAAATCGGTCTTTGCGTAGAGTTGACAGAAAGATGATTATGTGACAAAGTGCGGGAAAAAGTTTCAGAAAATAATAATAATAGTTGTTAGATTTAATAATCGATTGAAAAGAAAGGTTTTCATTGTCAAATGTCAAGACCAACAAATTCAGAATAACAGAAGCATAACGTGTTTCATTGATATCAATAACTCCTCAAAAATTACAGTTCTCAATAATTATCGAAATTTTTTAATAAATTTTTTAAATCAGACATACCTATTTTACTCTTACAGGCCTTATTGTGCTCACTAACATTTGTCAATGGCTGCGGTCTATAGTGCTCTCGAGTTCGATTACAGAGATAACGGGAAGTCTCTCCAATGTATGTGGCATTACACCCGTTACATGTAAACTGATAAACGAGATCAGAACACAATTCGAGCGGTTTTACAATTATTAATAAACATATTGCATACTTTCCATGAATTTGACACTATCCTATAGTTTAAATTTTCCAACTGCTTGCTTATCTTCGCTTTATAATCTTTAAAACCTTCTGAGTACGGCAATACCAACACAAATTTAGGCTCATCAACCTTGCACACACTATTTAATTTATTTAACTCATCAGACTCACACACCTCAACAAAATCACACCCAGATTTTCTCAAATATGGATCCTTAAGATTTTTAATAAATTTATTAATTTGTTTATATGATTATATGATTAACTAATAACTTCATTTGTTATTTCGGAGTTTAAAATGATGTCGTCTTTAATATATGTGAAATAATATTTTGTTATACAGTAATGATTGAAATGAAAATTAACAATAAAAAGTATTTGATGATATCTATCCTTTGGTTCAGTTCAATTGCCTTGTGAAGAAAACTAAATATTGAGTAGAATCGATTTGACAACATTCATTTAAACAAAATCAATAATAATAGTTCAATTAACACAAATATCACAACAGCAACACAAAAAGTAAAATATCAAAATAAATTTTGATCACCGTTATTAACTTATAAAGTTTTTGATAATAATGCATTTTTATATTTTTGATAATTATTTTAATAATGATATTTATATTTTTGTACTTGAATTTTTTAAATCCAAATTAATTAATTATTTAATTATTCATTGGTTTTTTTTCTATTGAAAATTTTACTCATTTAATTTCAATTGAGATATATTTTTGTTTCGATTTGCTGTGATTTTTTGTTTTACAATTTCATATTATTTTAATCTAGATTTCCACTTAAAAATAAAGATAAATGAAATTCAAAAAATTGAAAAATTGAGAAAAATCCTATAATATTTTCGATAAATTGTAAAAATGAAAACTATTGATAATTTGTAAGAAAAATAATCATTATTTAGTAAAAAATTAATATTTTTCTATTTTTCTAAAAATTAAATTGATTAAATTTTAGCAAAATTTGAATTAGAGAATTCTCACGTGTTTTAATTAAAAAATGACATCTGTATAAAGAAATTCAGGGGAAAATATTATTTGATGAATCTATTCATATATTCACAATATGGTATTCATTAATTCCCTAATTCCAAGTGCTGCTTTATTTATAAGATAGAGATAATTATTATATTAGAGATTCATTGATAAGAATCTGATATGTTATAAAAAATATATTTAATTCCCTTGGAATTGGAACAGATTCTTTGGTATTTAACATGAGAATAAAACCATTTGTGTCAGTAACTAGATATGAACCATCTGGTACAAAGTTAGAAGTGCTACTATATATTTGTACTGACTGTTATATATGCGCATAAGGAATATTAAATATAAATCGCATGATTAGTAAATTTCATATAAACTTCATCTCCAAATGTTTAAAAAATAGAAATTGTTAATCCAAATAAAATGGGAAAAATGAATAAAGTGAAAAATCCATTTAAAAAATAAATGGCAATAATGAAGAAGTGGTAGGTAGAGCACTGCTGACCCTATATACTAACCCCTTAGATTAAGCCTTTAAATCCGTGTTTCCCAACCTTTTTTAGATCGCGGCACACCAAACATTTTCAAGAAATTATTAAGGAAACTTTTATTTTTACACATTTTTACAGTGTGAAGGTTAAGAATTGAAGCAGGATCTAATACTTTGATTTAAGTTACTGTTAAGTCAACGGCGATATGGCGTAATTTTTAAGTAATTAACAAGTTATAAAATATATTCGCAAGAACTACCTGTGTAGTTTCAGAGTTCAAAAACCCTAGAAATTTTGATTATTTTTCAAAAATCTCGCGGCATACAGATTGGGAAACACTGCTGTAAAAAGTTTTCAATCCTTTAAACAAAAATGATGATATCATCAAAAGGATAGATTAAAAATTGATGAATCATCAAAGGTTTTTAAAAAGTATGTGAAGCAACGTTACCTCTAACACGGGATCTTAGTGTGGAAAATCAAAAAGCTGAGCAGGCTAAATCACCAAATGTGCAAGTGCAACATCATATTTACACTCATACAAAATAGGTGACTTAACATTCTTAGTTGATGTTATTCTTTAATTGTAAATTTTTTTAAATCTGTTAAAATTGTACTAATAAAATATTTTAAGTCGGAAAGGTAATTTTTCAGCAAAAACTATTCTTAATCTTTTGGGAAAAATTTCGACAAATATGAATATGATGGAGAAAATCTAGAAATAAAACTCACACCTTCGATCTGCCATAAGAAATGAAATAAAGTGTAAAACGTTAAATGGAGTTGCATTAACAATCTGAATAGGAAAAATTCAGTTACTTTCACAATCGTTGTTCGCTTTATTTTTTAAAAACCCTGAGGTAAAGAACTTTTTGATTTATTTAAAGACAATCAATAAATGCATGAAAATTCAAAAAATTTCAAAAAAATAATCTTTGGACAAGTGAAAATAACTGAAATTAGTAAAAGATGAACATTGGTATTATATTGCTATTTAATTACGAAGTCGGCAAGCACTATTATTATTTGTAGTTTCAGCGTTGTGACTTATCTATACGAAAATACGATTATCTTCTCATAGGTACAATACAAAGCTTCAATCAACATATATTCAATATAATGGACTTGACATTAATCCGATACCACAAGTTATAATGTGAAATAATTTATAGTTTTATATTGTTTCAGTTTTTCCACGTTTTAAACATGTAGGTCAAAATAATGAAAAAAACAGAATTATATAGAAATCTGAGCTTATGAAATGTATGCATCGGTTTCATTGTTAAAATTAGAGATTTGAGTAGAAAATAATGTAAATATGCCAGGTAGTAAATAAAAATGTATTTTCTCAATTCTCACAAAGAAATAACAATTTAGTTTTATTCATTTAAACAAAATTTGAATAAAATTGGGTGTTTAACCTTCGTTAGACTGTGATTTTGTAATTTGTTTGTGCGAGTTTGAAAATTCATTGTGTTGGAGTCCACATTTCAATATTTATTATCTTACAATCTACCATTTTTACCCTTACCTCCTTTATTCAAGAATTTTTCTATTATAGCGTTCGTACACAATTTTGTGCAGTTCATATGCACGATGAAAGTGTAATTTTGAAGGTTCCATATGTAAGAGAAACAATCATCTTTTGGCTTATGTGTAAAGTTTTTTTTGTCTTAATTTGCTTTGTAAGCACTTTTTAACTGTTCGTTCATATTTTTGTGTAAATTCATTTATTATTTGTAATTTGTTTTGTTTTAATGAATTTTTGATGACATTTAGTAATTATTAAATAAACTTTACATATCAATCTCTGTGCCACTTATTAGGCTATTAGTCTTTTGTGTTTCGTTGCTCATTTAATTGGTAAGAGAAAATCAAAAAGGCGCATTTAAAGATTGGTTGATAGTTCTTTAGAACCATTAGTCCAAATTCAAAGTCGCTGGATCAAGGAGAAGAGTTTTCATAAGTTGATCAACAGAAGAAGACTCGTAACAAATACACAATACGTATAATGAAACGCGTAGTATAGACTGTTTTTAAAGAGTTACATGTGTATACTAAAAAGCAATGATTTGGCCACTCCCATTCTCGAACCTTAAATCTACTGGGGTTATTTGTTATCGGTGATTTATCAAATTAACAATTACTATCTGGTTTTAGACGTGTTTATTCAGCAACAATAACGAATTCCAAACAATATGGGTGTAGCGATTACAGTGACACAAAGTACTCAATGCAACTTAAGTGTATAAAGGAATAGCACTTTGAGTACATTTTAAATATCCGATCAGCTGACTGCTATTAATGAACCGACACCTTACACAATCAATCATGTTACCTTCTTTCCTCGACTTAGATACTTTAACAATTTCTGGTTGTTAGTTCGAGTTCCATTGGTTTATTGATTTAATCATCAGGTTACTTTTTCTGTTTCTCTTCTAACTGTTTTGTTTTATCTTCTGTTAAGTAAGTTTTAATTCTAAGTTTTTTATCTTCAAAAATTTTTATCTTCAACGATTAGTGTCTTTCTTTTATACTTTTGGCATCTCATAACATCTTGGATTCCAGTATATTCCCTTGGCCATTCCTAATTTCCGCACTATCTCTTACATCTGTCGATATATACTATTTTATTTCGTTTTCTTCTATTTTTTTCTGACTGCACCAATATAATAATCCGTTTGTTATCTCGTTTGTTACCATTCTCAAATTGTTTTTGTTTTCTTCTCTTATTCATTTCCACTTATTAATTAAGAACGACCTTCGTATTTCTTTGCTTAAATATATTGATTTGTTATTTCTCTTTTCAATTTCGACATTACCCTTCCCCATTATTTTATTCAAAATTTGTTTAATTTATTTATTTTGTATCCTTACATATCTATTGAACTTTGTCTAGCTTAATTTAAGAAAAACGGATGAAAATACCATTTAATTTATACAATTCAAAAAACTGGGTTTAAATTAACAGATTCAGAAAGTATGTCAATCTTATTTTAAATATCATACGAAATTTCATTTGTATCCTATAACAGAATTGAATAGTCTGATATATTAATAAAAGCGAGATTGTATTGTGTGGCAAATTTTGTTAAACTTATCCGCTCATCTTGGCAAAAAATCTGGCAAAAAAATGGCTTAACACTCATTATGGGAAGAATGCTTGCCACATTCTTAAAAACTGTTTCTAGTAATGCCCAAGGCAGTGGCGTACCAAGGATTTCTGGGGCCCTTGTGCAGATTTTGGGACGCACAAAATATTTGTCGAACGAAGTGATCCGAGGAACCAAACCATAGGCAGGCTTGGGGGAAGGTGATTAGCAACAGAAATAGTAGCGTTTCGGGTTGGGTTGAAAGGATATTTTGTTACTTCTCGGTATTCTCTGTATATAGAATGGGCACATGCCAGGTACCATCATGATATAATGAACAATAATTGTTGTTATTGTCACTAATTTATTGAAACATAATTCTTAGAAAAAACTCAGATCATACGCTTATTTCACCATAATATAAAATTGAATCACATGATAAAAAGAAAGAACAAATCAAACATATGTCCTAATTTAGTTGGACACGATTCAAGTTTAAGATTTGTCAAAGGACAATCGGGGAATTTATAATGCTCGAACGTATGAATTTTACTAATTTTTCGTCCTGGGCCCTTGTGCCGTGCACAACCTGCACAACCTATTGCTACGCCACTGGTCCAAGGCTAGAAAACCTACCATTATTGAAAGTGTTCCAATATAGATTCTTGAAATTCCACAAAATTCTCTAAATTAAATATGAGTGAAACAAACATGAGGAGATTAATGTGGGTGGAAAGGGTTAAATCTATTGATCTTAACATCAATTATCTGGATTGTGAAGATGAAGATGTAACTAGTTCTCAAGCAGTGCTTATTATTGTCAAACATTTAGATTCTAACTAGAAAGAATTGTTAATATTAATTGTCAATTGCAATAATATTTCAATTATTGATTTCTGAATCCATAAAAATTAAATTTCAAATAAAAGTTTATTTCAATAAAAATTTATATCATGACATATTCAAACATATTTTCCGAAATAATTTTTAAAAATAATTTTTAAAATAAACTTTAAATTTTTTTTAAAAATTTTTAATTTTTTATAAAATTTTTTCGACTTTTTTTATTATTAATTGATAATTTCCAATTTTTTTTTAAATTTTAAAACATTTTTTATCTGAATTATTTCAGTAGAAATAACATTAACACCGATTTTTTTTAATAATAAAATAACGCAAACTTTAAACAAATTTATCGATTATAATAAAAATTTCCGGACAGTTTATTGATAAATATAAAAATATAAACATTGATAATAGAAACATTTTTTTATTATTTTAAATAGCTAAATAGAATTATTACATTATTTTAAACTGAATATAGTTTTTTATTACTCATCATATTTAAATTCTTACCACATGATGTTTACATGAAAATATTTTACTTTTTATAAAATAAACGAAACATACTCTATGATTATTTGATCGAGATTTCTTTTCTAACTTTGGTATTTCCGGCAAAGGTTTTGATAAACGAGTTTTTATTTCCCATATAATTTCTTCATTGTTAGTTTGTGAGAGTTGGCGTTTATTGAAAGTAGAATAAAATCTGTCAAATAATGTTTTTGATTCGGAGGCATGTATTTTATTGTTTTCTGTAGTGTTTTTAGATGAATTTTCCCAAATCCATTTTGGGCATAAAATTTTTGCAAATTTACATTTTGTAGATTTCAATGTCTTATAATCATTATTTTTAGTCATATTTAAATTACAAGAAATTTAAAATGCAAATTATGATTATTAATACTCTGATTCTCAATTTGATGCAATAAAATATATTATTCACGATTCCAATACTTAACAATCATAATGTTGTAAATTTAAAGATAACCTTTGATTAACTAAAACAACTTTACTTGTAAAATATATAAGATAACAATTTGGTAATAGAGCGCTAGGCGTACTAAATTTTGTGACTTTTATTTAATTTCAAATTTTATCATACTAAAATTTTTATAATTTATAAATTCAAAGCATTAATTTATTTTTTTGATCATATTTTAATTAAATGGTACGTAGACCGATCATTTTACAGACCCAATGTTGGAAGAAAAAAATAACGAAATATAATATTAGAAATTTTTTTTTAAGTTAATATTAATGATTCACACATTTCTCTATTGGTTGGTTAATGGATACAGGCCCGGTTCCAGTCATTTGGCTACTCTACCTATATTTGTCACCATGTCGATGACTTGGAGGAAAACTTATTTTCGTTTTTTGGTAGTCCTCGGCAGCTGTCTAGTTTGCTTAACGGAAGAACCGGGCATGAATGGATATCTCATGACTCATCAAGCCCTAACTCTTTATAGCAGTGTTTCCAACCATAGTATTTTCAAAAGCTATATGCCCCACTGACCCATTCGAAGTAGTTGTCAACTGTGATAATCAGTATTGTGAGTATGAAAAATAACGGTGGATGAGATAGCTGTATGCAAGTTGTTATATTTAGTCGAGAATGACCATATTATATTAATATATATATGGAATAGTTGATAATTCCTGACGTGTCAGATTTCTGAATCGCGGAGCCCCACTTCTAAGGCGTGATGCCCCACCGAAGAAAACACTGTTTTATAGGAAGATGGTAAATATTTATGTTATCACATTTCATTATAAAAATTAAGTTCTCAATATATTTGTCACGGTCCATACACAAAAATTTGTTTACTTAAATGATAGGTGACATTATAATTGACCATTTCTTGGAGCCTAAATCAAGTAATGAAATCTTTTTATATTTTTGTAGCTCTATAAACTAATGTTAATTAAATTAAATACATTTTTCCTTAAAAATCCAAAATAAAATATCTTGCCCAATAAATGGTTAAATGATAATCCGCCACTTATAAGCCGTCGGCGTGAATGTCTTTTCTATGAGTGTCATCAGAACCAAGCAAACTAGGCTGCATTTCCTCTAATGGCGAGGCCCATAACAAGGGTGGTGCGAGCGGTGCAGTCGCACAGGGCGCACATCTGAAAGGGGCGCAAAATTGCTTTGAAATTTTTTTAAGAAAAATTTTTAAGAACATTACTGTCTAGTACAATAGATGGAGATGAATAAATATTAAATAGTTAACAATCGTAACATGAATATTATATTATAGACTTTTTATAGTAGGCTTGTTTTGAATTCGCGTGCTGGGGGCGCCAGATATATAAACAGCACAGGGCGTAATAATGGCTTGTTACGGCCCTGCTAATGCCTTTATTGACTGAAAGTTGTTATTGTGTTAGTCCAATAAAGCATGCTTGGATTCAGATAATAAATTAGTAATTTTATCATTCATCAACAATAGAGAAAACCTAACACAATAAATAAAAATAATTTTTACTAGGTTTTACCATATGTAGTATTCCATAGTAAGTTGATTCATATGTGCTTTGACCATAGGTTTATCAGTAATGTTGGGCTGAGTTGAATGAATCCGATTAAATAGACGGAAATCAAATAAAGAATAAATAATCTAATAAAATAAGAAAAATTATAAAATAATCGTGAGCAGGTCGAGACGAAGAAACGAAGCACATAATTCGCAAACAGCCTTTTAAAATAAGGAAAAACATTAAATAATACATGCGCAATAAATAAAAAACAGATAAATAATATGAAGTACATTGTTGTTATGTGATTCATATATGGTTTGTCTACTTTGGGTAAAATATCCAATTCGAATTTACTTTGATCAACAGCTTTAACATTTTTGAGAAAAGAATAATATTCCGACATTTACAAACTTAAAAATTCTATAATTTA
Source organism: Schmidtea polychroa (assembly GCA_959609185.1). NCBI lineage: Eukaryota > Metazoa > Platyhelminthes > Tricladida > Dugesiidae > Schmidtea > Schmidtea polychroa. Next base: position 26,723 of record CAUHTR010000654.1, on the reverse strand, counting down.
AATTTTTATTTGAAAATAACAAAATATATATATAAATTAATTTATATAAACAAACTGCCCGATTTTACATTTTTCTTAAAAATTACCTAATATACAAAAATATTTTAATTTATTTTTACAAAATCAAAAAGAGTTTTAATAATAATAAATTAACATGACTAACAACATAATCAATATTCCAAATATTGCAACTCATAGTAATAATAACAGTAATTTCATCATCCTCCGTTCTTTCATTAACAACATTATTATAATTATATCATTATCAGTAAGAGTTTAAATAATCGATGTTAAATTGAGAGAGGTTCAATGTCAGTTTATCGATTGACAATTTAACTCTTTGAGACAGGCGACGATATGAAAAAGGGGAAATGTTTTCATTGAGGTTAATTTGATCCAATGAGGTCCAGTAAGTGACAATCAATGGAAAAATTTGAGGGATGCTTGTTTACCGATTTGTAAATTTACACATTTTCAAAGTCAATGATGATGATTGAATCACAGCGGCGAAATATGCATAACCAAGATTACCTGCAGTAAGGTATCGGAACGTATTCCTGGTTCATAGTAATCTGTTGGCTTTCGAACATATAATTCTGAACAATTTCCAATTTCAGTGAATGGAAATTTATATAGATTACGATGAGACCGTCTAACGGCTCACTACATACATGATTAATAAATTTAAACCATCAAGAAGCTGATTAAAAGACACATTTACCACAGAAATCGCCTAAAAGAAAATAATACACAAATTCAGCAAATAATCGGGTCGTTCAAGGGGACGCAAATGAAACAAAGCGACTGTAAGAAAACAAGTAGTGATGATGTGATAGACAAGCTAGATAGGACCCAATAAGTTAAAGATTAAGCCAAGCCGAGATAATTCGATAGTACTTGGCTGACCATACGTTCGATATCGTTATCCTCAATAAATGAAGGATTTATCATTCGATCCAAGTACAAACCACTAACTTTAATTTACTCAGTCTATTTAGGCGTAACGAATTCAAAAATGTATTGCGAAACCACCACTGTTGGCAATTTTACTTTTGACCGACAATATCAACAACTAATGCCTAAATTCGGATAACAAAGAGAATGTCAACAGTGAAATAATAACTTCCATAATAGTATTAGTAATACATTATGACCGCGATAACAATGACGTAACAATAATAAGAGTTATGGTAATGATCTAACAATGCTATTGATAATAAAGATAATGATGACGTGTTGGGTTTTATGATACTAAAAAGTCGGCCGTTGGTTACTCTGACTCCACGTGTCCCAAAATTGATGAACACATTCCCAAAGTATATTTGTTTATAGTAAATTTACAATTCTCAATAACTAATTACAACTTTTTGTTAACCAAGATTTTGCTCTCAATTTCTGATCGAACTTCGCCATGGAAAGTCTCGACGTTGTGCGATTTAAAAATAAGTTTCACCTTTTTATTTGATGTTCCGCTCTCTGATCCGAACTCCTTTAATACTCCTTTTCTAACTTTTCAGTTCTTCTTATAATTCCCTTTCAGTTCTTGACTTTGTTCCTCAAACTCCTATTGTCAGTTTCTTCTTCTCTTCCTAAGACTACTGCCGATTATCTGAATTTGGAGTTTCTTTATATACTCTCAGTGGCAGCTCGTCCATATAAGCAATGCAGGCATTGCTTGCACTTCAATTTTGAGAAATTCTATATTTTAAATTAAAAAAACTTATTAAAAGAACTTCTGGCTATTAAAGACATTTTTTATGATTTAGTAATAAAAGAATTTTGTAGAAAAACAAGAAGAATTGAGTTTTTATATAAATAAAAATTGTTTTTATTGCTTTCACAAAATATTTGAGTACGAGCCGCCGCTGATACTCCAATAATCGTTGTAATTGCTCAGTTTTTGACCTAATTGGTTTTTACTTTCTTAGTTATCGTTCTCCAATTACTTATTTCTGTTGACCCATTTAGTAATTCCCCTTCGTGTGTTTACCCTCGTTTACCAAACTGTTTAACTAATTGCTCTCTAAATTCCCAGTTTCTTTATTCTCCCTAATTGCCAAGCTTGGGTTCTCCATTAGCCAATTAATTAAATATTTAATAGTTTTTGTTTTTCCAAATTTACCTATTTTTCAACCCTTTCTAAACATTTTCTAACAATTTATTGCTCACTGTCTTCTTCACCATTTCCTAATTTACATCTCTTCCATTTCCACGCTTTAATTTCGATAACATTTCTTTTTATTCCACTTCTTCAGATTTGCGCATTTTTTGACAAAAATAAATAATAATAATAATAATAATAATAATAATAATAATAATAATAATAATAATAATAATAATAATAATAATAATAATAATAATAATAATAATAATAATAATAATAATAATAATAATAATAATAATAATAATAATAATAATAATAATAATAATAATAATAATAATAATACTGAGTAAAGCAAAGACAACTAAGATAATCATGTTATTATTCACTTCGTTAAGACCGAAAAGATAGCAAAAAGGACAACCATGAAGTATTAATAGGTATATTATTAATAATCTCAATAGTAAGAGGGAAAGCATAAATATTATGACAACCAGCTCAAGTTATATTTCTAACGATAACAAGGATTGATGATAATAGTGGCTGATTTCCATCGTGTCTGATTTTCTCGTGTCTGATTTCCATCACATGGACCTTCTCCACCTTAGCCATTTATATATAATTTTTTAATTTATCGGATCTAGTCTATTAGAATGAACTCGGAGATGACTCAGAAGCCTGCATCCAAATAGGGCACCTGTGCTACCAGTGCCAGTGAGATTTCAAAACTCAGAGCCTAGATATGGAAGGAACCTGGTTAACGCCGGAGCAAGCCAAAAGTTTCCAAGTACAAATCGAGCAATTACATCATTGCCGCGATTCATCATCGAAAATCAAACCCAATAGAATCTACTGCATGAGCTAAGCAAGGCACTCATGCTGGTCTATACTCATATTGAACTCCAGTCCCGTATTCCGCACTTAACGATTGTGGAGGAAATGAATGTCATTCCGGCACATCACAATCCTTAGCTGACTAGTCAAGTGGTGAAACCAATGCCAAAGACTCCAGTATCTCCACCATCTACCAGACTAGCGATACCTTTTATCAAATCTGCGGGTAGCGTACTAGAGTCCAACAAGGGTATTAAAACAACTTAGAATAAAGCTTGACGATTAATATGCAAGCGACTACAGCCAAACTGGCACCGCCGAATTCAAACGTCGACCCGGGCAATGTTTTTCTCGATATGGATTCCCGATGCCTTCAACGATGCGCGGTTGACATGAATGCGGATCCTGAGTGTGACTTAGCTGAATTTCTATCATTCGATATGTAAAAATAACCACTATTCCTTCTGTCGTTTGTTTAAATAAAATTGTGTCATTTCATTGTGTCATATTGATTAAGTGTTATGTTTCTACGAATTATCTCTATGGATAACATGGCAGTAGGTTGTTAGCAACCTGAATAGAATTATGTAAATAAAAGATCATGTGGAGGTTGCTATTACTTAATCCAACACACGAAGCTATCTCTGAATTCAGACGGCGTAACCCCATCGTGGGGCATTTAAGAACCATAGATGGAGTTCTAGTGGGTAATAGTTTCGGTAGAGAAGTTCACCTGGCAGCTTACGGGATTGGAGTTAAACATAAGTATAGACCTGCATGAGTGCCTTCCTTTGCTCATGCAGTAGATTCTATTGGGTTGATTTTACAGCACCAACATAGTCTGTCCCATGAGTATGTAAGGAGTTAGCTCTAGTTAGCTCTTCAGCACCCAATCATTTTTTCGTTCTACCTTGCTGCTAGGGACCAACAGCTCAATTTTCTAAATAATAATTGATGTTTCCTTCATGTGAGTGTAGAGGAATTTTTTTTCCAACTACTACAATATCATATGCCACAATTGTAGCTTTAAACTTATAACGGCAATTCTAAGTACCTGAATTCCTGTTTCCCATAAGATAAAATTTCTTAATCTGTTTAAAGTATCAGACTTTGCATGATTGCTCATGATTTTGACTTGGGTTGGCTAGATCAGCGTTTCCCAAACATTTTGATCACGATCCGGCAACGTGTCGCGACCCACACTTTGGGAAACACTGTGCTATATGAAAGAGTACAAATACACACTTCGACACTATTTCTAGTGACTAACCGACGTAATAATATGTAAAATAACATTTTGGGAAACGCTGGGCTAGTTGTCTTGTATCTAATTTATTGACCACCAAAGAAAACTTGTTTTATTGGTAATAGTCCTATGAGGGAAAGCCATCTACTAAAATAATCCAATTAACCAATGGTGAAACCACATATGAACAAATCATCTATGAGGATATCATCCATGATCAAAGCGCCGGTTGTCAAACTTCCGAGCACCAATTGTTTTATTAATTATGACAAGTTTCTATATATACTACGGAACCGCATAATTCAACTCCTGATCAAAGTATCAAAATCATACGGTCTGCAGTATTATTTCTGATTAGGAATTGTAAAAGAAGGGTTTTATATTTTAAGTTATTTTTCAATTACAATGAAAATTTAAATTAAAATTTATTTCAAATAAAAAAATAATAATAAAAAATACAACAGTTTTCGTAGCAACCTGACTGCGATGGGTTATGAACACAATCAGAGAAGTATCACGGATATCGTTAAAAATTTGCTTACATATATAATGTAAATATAAAAGAATTTAAAAAAGTTTCATTTTTAAAAATATATAAATCTTAAGCCAAGAAATTATTTAATTTTATTTGTCTAACGTGACCCTACTGTAAATATATCATCAAAATACTGAAATTTTGAAGAAATATTTAACAACCTCAAAACTTTGTTTTAATTTTCAAGTTATTCATTGACTTTTTTTGAATTTTGATACGCCCAAAAAGATTTATCATTTTATATAATGAAATTTTATAAATTGGAATTTTAATAAAAATTAGTTATCTATTTCTAAAATATTTTTTGATTTCAATTTTCATAATGATAAATTTTTTATAGCAAAAATATTAATTTTATACAATGCTTAATAAAAAACAATCAAAAAAGTCAACATTTTACAAACCTAACCTCTTTTCATCACAAAATATAAATGGAACATCAAAAAGTTCTCAAACTAGTACAGATAGTATCAGTAATCTTTCAAACGATTATGGTCAGATTAAAGATATGAGAAAAGCTAAATCAACATCATATATATTTGTTAGTTGTTTGTTAGTTCAATTTATTTTTTGCATTTTATAATCAAGGACGAATTTAATGACAACGATTATAATTCGTTTTCCTATGGAAATTTCAAGTCATCTTTAAAACTTTGTGTGGAAAGTATGGTTTTTGGGCAGAGATTGCAAATGACTTGTGAATTGCTGTTATTATCGAGTTCAATAGAACTCTGGCCTTTATCAATGCATCATTTGAATAAGGTTCAAAGAGATTTCAACAAATTTTCCGATTGTCACGAGGAATTGGTAAATTTTATTAACGTTCTCAAGGAAGAAATAAATCAATTCGAAAATTGTATTATTGGCGGATCAATTGCAGAAGTAACAGTAGATGAAAAAGTACAAATTATAATTATTAATAATTAAATAAAATAATAACAAAAATATTAATAAATAATTTTGCTGAACGCGATTCTTGCATCTCCATTGAAAGTGGATTTAATCTATGAAAAAAGAGATTTTGTTTGAGTTAGACAATATATTACTTTATATTTGTAAGTTTGCATGTTTATTATTTAAAAATGTTGATTTAAAAATGCAAAAGTGCATTTAAGTGCAAACAGTATTGTGGACACTTTATATGTTATGTTATGAAGCATCTTTCCCAATATTGATTTTAAAGTGCATTATTTATTAAAAAGTGTAATAGAGTGCAAATTATTATTTATTTATTTATTATTAAACTTGAAGACTGGCACATCGGAGTATTGATTTTTTTAGTGCACAAAGGTGCAATCAAGTGAAAATTACCGTTGCGGAGCCGAAAATAATTTTTTAAAGCAAATATGATCAAATCTCTGTTGATTCGTGTTGTGCAATTAATTATCGATCTCCAATTTTTTGTAATTTCTGAATGATCTACTCGACAAATTTTAACCATCTACACTTTGTTTCATGGGTAAAAACTTGGCAATAAATATTGATTATCAACTTTTTTAAATTTTCACATCATCTAAGATTATTTTCCAAATTATATTTATATCATTAAATCCGGTATAGAATTCTCTATAAGGCGATATTTAACGTTTATTAAAAAGTATTGATTTTCTATTTTTGCACTATTTGCACTTCAAGTTTTCATAGTGTAGATAAAATATATTTGCTAGTATTTGTAAATTATTCGACTCGAAACGAGATGCTTTAAATGATTACATGATAATTTTTACAAAATTATTGATTTTCTATTTTTGCACTTTTTACACTTCAAGTTTTCATAGTGTAGACAAAATATATTTGCTAGTATTTGTAAATTATTTGACTCGAAACGAGATGCTTTAAATGATTACATGATAATTTTTACAAAATTATTGATTTTCTATTTTTGCAATTTTTACACTTCAAGTTTTCATAGTGTAGACAAAATATATTTGCTAGTATTTGTAAATTATTTGACTCGAAACGAGATGCTTTAAATGATTACATGATAATTTTTACAAAATTATTGATTTTCTATTTTTGCACTTTTTACACTTCAAGTTTTCATAATGTAGACAAAACATATTTGCTAGTAATTGTAACATATTTGACTAAAAATCAGATGCTTTACAAGATTTAATGATAATATTTACAAAATTATTGATTTTCTATTTTTGCACTATAGCATGCATCTAAAAATAGACATCAAAATAATCTTCATATACTCGGTATTAAATTCTCTATAAAGCGATATATAATTTTATTTTATTTGCTGTTTATAGAATATATATTTGAAATCGATTATTATCGATTATATATATAATCGATAATAATCGATTTCAAATACTTTCTGCTTCATTAGCCGGTTCAGACATGCATTGAACTGTTTTAATTGATAAATCTTTTTCAATCATTTTTAATTCAGAAAATACAGTTTCAGGTGCAATTTCTTCAGGTTTTACTGGGCTATTGCTTGAAATGTCATCATTATTTTGAATTTAATCGTTTTCACTTTTTATGTCAATATTTATTTGATTGTTATCGTTTTTCAATTCTAATTGTAATGATTCTTCACATTTTACAATTAAATCCCGTAAATAAGCTTCATCAGTAGTATGATGTGGGCTCCCCAGACCAGGAGCCCGCCAGGCCACATATACCCCCTCCCCCCCCCCGGGAAATTTTTTTTTTTAAAAAATAAAAGGTCAAGGTCATTTATTTATTTTTTTAATTTAATTTTTTGTTTTAATTAATTGGCCTGGCGGGCTCCTACTTTTTTCCATCCCAAAAATTAATGTTCCCGCCAACAGATTTTATTGAACGATACCTCATCTTAAAGCTCAGTCCAAGACCTTTCGAATGAGCCATGGAAGGTATCATCATCATTAATATTGACAAAGTTATTAACGTTTTCCCGAGACCATTTTCAAAGTTAAATTATTATTATTATTCAAAATATTATTAAGTGGCCGGGCGGGCTCCTACTATTTTCCATCCCAAAAGTTATCGTTCCCATTATCCGAATTTATTAATCGATAGCTTATTTTGAAGCTTAGTGTAAGATCTATCTAATGATATATAAATATTATTAATATCATTAACATCGGCAAAGTTATTAACGTTTTCCCGAGACCATTTTTCAAGGCCATTTATTTTTCAAAATATTATTTTCAAGGTCATTTATTTTTCAAGGTCATTTATTTTTCAAGGCCATTTATTTTTCAAAATATTATTTTCAAGGTCATTTATTTTTCAAGGTCATTTATTTTTCAAGGTCATTTAATTTTCAAGGTTATTTATTTTTTCAAGGTCATTTAATTTTTCAAGGTCATATTTTAAAATTTAAATGTACAGAGTTCCCGCAAACAAATATTATTCCACGATAGCTCATTTTAAAGCCCGATCCAAGACCTTTCGATTGATTCATAGAAGGTATCATCATCATTAATATTGACAAAGTTATTAACATTTTACCAAAAATCATTTTCAAGGTCATTTATTTTTTCAAGGTCATTTTTTTTCAAGGTCATTTTTTTTCAAGGTCATTTATCTTTCAAGGTCATTTATATTTTCAAGGTCATTTCTTTTTCAAGGTCAAGGTCAAATTTTAATAAAAGGTTAAGGCCAAATTTTTAATAAAAGGTCACGGTCAAGGTCAAATTTTAAACAAAGACATATGACTCATCAAGGTCATTTCAAGGTCGCGTGACTCATCCAAGGTCATTCCCAAGGTCATATGACTCATCGTGATGACTCATCAAGGTCATTTATTTTTTCAAGGTCAAGGTCATTTTTTTTCAAGGTCATTTATTATTATTATTATTATTATTATTATTATTATATACTCCTAGTCTATCCGACAAAATATTTTGTCCCCCTATGGGTATTGCTAGCAAGGGTACTACTCACATTCAAGTCGTTTGAAGAAAGATGATGTCATCATTATCGATGATTTGTATCAAGAAGCCAATAAAGAAAAGGACTTTAATAATTTATTCACAAAAATCAGCAGACATGTTGGTGTAACGGTTATTTTCATAACACAAAATCTATTTCATCAAGGTGGTGCACATCGAACAAGTAATTTAAATGTACAATATTTAGTTATTTTCAAGAATCCTAGAGATGCAACTGTCATCGATTTTCTTGGACGACAAGCATACCCTAATAACCGTAATTTTCTTATCAATGCATTTCAAGATGCTACGAAAATACCGCATGGGTATATATTTCTCGATTTCACTCAACAATGTCCTGATGATATACGCGTAAAAACAGATATTTTCAACCCAAAAGGTGCCATGGTATATAAACAAAGTTCAAAACAAAGTTGAAAACATATAAATCATGTTTTCAAAAACACGGATATCGGGTAAAAACAACCAAAAGTTCCACCAACAACTAGTTATACTCCATCTAAGGAACTTATTACAGAAAATTTTCCTGCAATGAATCTTATTTCGAAAAATCCTAAACCTAAACCTAAAAGTAAAACCACTAAGAAAGTAAAAGTTGTTAAAAATCATCGGAGTTTCCCGTTTTTCAATACATTGTTAAAGGCACCAAGTATGAAAAGAAACAGTATTTTGCAATCATTTCCAAATTATGTTGTCGATGATTTACTCGATATTATACTTAAAGTAGTCAAAGGCAAGATTAAAATCAGTAAATCTAAAAATGCAATTATTGAGTAAACATAGGAAACCTTTGCTATCATTAGTAAATAATAAAAATCGTCAACAAATGAGAAAAATTATATATAAACAACAAGGGGGATTTATCGGTGCATTGATACCTTTAGCAATATCATTATTAGGTGGAATAATAGGAAGTCGATCATAAACAATGGGTGCTAATCCTTCATTACCAGACATTAAATTTAATATTAAATCTTCTTGTTGTAATGGAGAAGATTTGGACGAACCCGGAAGACGAAGCCGGTTTTGGTGGAGTGGCAAAATTAAGGAAAAGAGTTCTAAATTCGAAAAAGGAAACCCAGAAGTGGTTATCAGACCAGCTTGCGTACAGTTTGAACAAACCAATGCAGAAACGATTCCCAACAAGAGCATATAAAACATATGGAATAAATGATTTATGGCAAATGGATTTGATGGAGATGATACCCTATTCGAAAATTAACAAGGGGTATAAATATATTTTAACATGTATTGATGTATTCAGTCGGTTTGCCCGAGCAATACCCATCAAGGCAAAATCTGCAGATGAAATGTCCAAAGCTGTTAATCATTTAATTAAAGATGGACATCCTAAAAACTTGCAAACTGATTTAGGTATTAATATTATTATTTTTATTATTATTATTAATATTTTAGGTAAAGAATTCTACAACAGTAAAGTCAAGCAAATCCTCAATAAATTGAAAATAAATCATTACTCAGTACATTCTCAATACAAAGCTGCTCATGTTGAAAGATTTAACCGAACTTTGAGAGATAGATTAAAGAAATTATTTGTGCATCAAGGTAATAAAAAATGGGTATTGGTTTTACCAAAAATAATAACCAGTTATAATCATTCATCACATCAAGGACTGAATGGATTAAGGCCGATTGATATCACGTCAAAAACAATCTATTCTAAAAAACCTGTAAAAATTACAAAACCGAAATATAAAGTAGGTGTCCATGTTAGAATTAGTAAAATTAGTGCATCACCATTTATTAAAAATTTCGATACAAATTGGAGTGATGAAGTCTTTGTAATTTCAAAAATAAATACTAAACAGAATCCTGTAATGTATGTCATCAAAGACAATGATAACAATATTGTACAAGGAAAATTTTATGAACAAGAATTACAAGTTATTCCTCCCCCAAAAGTATTTAGAATTCAAAAGATATTGAAAACTAAAAAGATCGGCAATGATAAACAATACTATGTCAAATGGCATGGTTATCAAAACCCATCATGGATATCAGAAAAGGATCTAGTAAAGTGAATTTTTATACTATTTTACCAAGCAATAGTTGCCCATTAATTCATCCAGACAATCAAGCCAGTAAATTTATGGTCAATCTCCAGAATCCGATTTCTTTAAATGGTGACTGGGAAGTTGCACTGCAAGATTTTACATTCGTGTACAACACATTCCCATTTTATAGTCAATGTAAGATTGATTTCAAAAGGAATATTGTGAAAACATGTAGCGGTATCTTTATTATTAGTAATTATGATAAAACATATCATATTCCGAATCAAATATTAGATCAGCATTGCTCTATGTTTTACAAGGATGGATTAAATATCAGTTGTGATTTTAAACCATTTACAATAACATTCGAATATATTGAAGATGCCAGACGAATGGGTTGCAATAAGTTGAAAAATGAAGTTATGGAAACCGAATACTTATTACGCTTTGATCTATTTGAACCAAACAGTGTAATGAGAGAAGAAATCAAAATATTAGTGTCGTATAATAATGAAGTTGAAGAATCATTCACCTTCGCTGACGAATTATATATTGATAAACTTGATGTATTACTTAAATATTTAAAGTATAATTGTTCACACATATTTAAAAGTTTGGACATTGTGAAAGATTTGTTATTTACCTTCAGTTTGAATGATGACATTTGCGAAGTTACATTTGATAAAAATTTGACAAATACACTTGGATTAGAGAAGCAGCAATATCGGGAAAAATCGGCTGGTATACGTAAACCAAGAATACTCGAACATCATCAACAAATGTTCATATATACTAATATTATTGAGCCTATAATTGTTGGTGATTCCAGTGTTCCTCTATTGAAATCGGTGTGGATTGGAAAATATGAACATGATGAAGTTGTCAATATAAATATAGATAATCCCATGTATTTACCAATTTCAAGCTCATGTATAAACAATATAGAAATAAATATTCGTGACGATAGTGGAAAACTTATAAACTTCCCAAAGACTCAAAAACTCATTTGACACTACATTTTCGTAAAGTAGATGGCTAATTCCGATATTATTAGTATGTATAGTGATAGCCAATCTGGCGGTGAATTACCATATTTTATTGGTAAACAGTACGGGTCAGGTTGGTTAAAAACAATAGGGAGATTTGCACTTCCTATTCTTAAACGTATTGGTAGTTTTGGCATGAAAACTGCTAAAGATGTGATTATGAATGAACAGAAAATATTACCATCCCTAAAAACAAATGCTTTAGCTGAGTTAGGGAAGGTTCTACCTGGAGTTGCTGGTATGTTTCAAAAAGATACACCTCCAGCCCCAGCTCCAAAACGTAAAGGGCATGGAATATCGCGTATAAACAAACGAATGAAAGGACATGGAACTATATTTGCAAAATGATTTGTGGTAAATCCGAATTATGTATATTTGATAGACCATCGCCCCAGGCTGTAATAGAATTTGGGGCCTTTGAGGAAGTTTTTCCTATGAATTCAATTACTGATAGTAGAAATGATATCGAGTTTTATATTAATGGTTCGCAAACTGAATATTTAGATTTGAACGATACTTTATTGACTGTTCAGATCAAGGTTGTAGATAAAGATAGAAAGGTTTTGGATGCCAATGCTGATGTATTACCAAACAATTTCATGTTTCATACTCTGTTTAAAGATGCAGTGTTGGGATTTAATAATATCAAGATTGAGGGCGGAAATAATACATTCATTCACAAGGCTTTGATAGAAACTATTTTAAATTACAATTCCGATACTAAAAATACCTGTCTTACACCTATGGGTTATGCAGCAACAGATGATGAAAGAAAAAAGTGGGTTAAAGGTTCAAAAGTATTCACTATGTGCTCATCATTACAACTTGATTTTATGGATCAACCGAAATATTTACTACCGGGAGTTAATATACATATTAGATTGAAAAGGTCCGATTCTGCATTATCTCTTACTAGTGCAACTGGTGCACCAATATGTCAATTAGTTGATGCAAAATTATTGGTGAGAAGAGTTCGAGTAGACCCCTCAGTATTAGCGGGTCATCAATTGGGTCTTAATTCAAAACATGCAATTTATCCTTTATAAACAAAGGAAATTGTACAATTTGCTATTGCTAAAGGTGCTTCATCATTCTATAAAGAACAAATATTTGGTGACAGAAGAATGCCTAATTTATTCTGGTAACATTTCAAAGTGAAACGCAATATAATGGATCGTATACTGCTTCCAGCTCAATTTTCAAAAACTTTGGTGTTACTTCATTGACTTTGTCGAAAAAATACTGATTATAGAGAAACATATACTCAAGATTTCGAGAATGACAATTACTGTGCGACATATATGCAGAGTATTGTTAGAAATCTGGGTTATTTAGATAAAAATTTGAATTGCGGAATAACTCTTGAAGAATTTAAAAGCAAATATCCATTTTTCACATTTGTTCTAGCTCCCGATTTTGATTTAAATCAGAGTCAATTACCACAAAACGGGAATTTACGACTGGATATAAAGTTTGCAAAGGCCATTACTGAACCAGTACATGTTATAATATATGGGGTATTTGAAAATGAAGTTCAGATTACTGCAAATAGAACCGTGCTAGTATAAATGTATACAGAAATATAAAAAGTTGTCATGGAGTAAGTTTTTCAATACTGTTTAATTTATTAAAGTAGTTCTGTTCAGGTCAATAGAATTGGAAAACAGATATTGGGAAATGAATTTGTAGGAGTTTTTCCTCTTGATAAAATCCCATATTTGAGCAATAATCAAGCCATAATCGTCAATACTCAATCGTCTCATCTTGGTGGAGAACATTGGATTGCTATATATATGAAACCTAGTAATATATTCGTGTTCGATCCAATGGGTTTCTATTACCCTGCTTTGTTGGTATCAAAACTACAAACAATGGGGAAACCTATTGTATATAATAAAACTATGTTTCAAAATCCCTTGACACAAACATGCGGTCAACATTGTTTAGCTTGGTTGTTGTATAAAAAATTTGATGTTTAATAAATGTATCCTTTCCTTTGTTGTTGTTATTATTATTATTAGTATTATTATTATTATTATTATTATTATTATTATTATTATTATTATTATTTTTATTATTACTATTATTATTATTATTTTTATTATTACTATTATTATTATTATTATTATTATTATTATTATTATTTTTATTATTATTATTATTTTATTATTATTATTATTAATATTATTTTTATTATTATTATTTTATTATTATTATTATTATTTTTATTATTATTATTTTATTATTATTATTATTATTATTATTATTATTATTATTATTATTATTATTATTATTATTATTATAATTATTATCCAAAATAAAGACTACACAATCATTGTGCATGCACAAAGTCATGACTAACAAAGATGTGCAATCCCATTTGATACCATTTGATTGGCTGATAGAGGAAAAAGTATTCAGGAATGTGTCTTAATTCTGATTGGTTGAGACATGGAAATATTCCTGTTCTATATAAACATTGACAAATTCCAAATTCATCACAATTTTATCAAAATTTTCAATTTCTAATTTTTCAAAATTACAAACTTTAAAATGTCTAACAATAACAACAACATATTAAGAAGTCTATTGACTACCGGTAATTTTATTATTTATTTATTTATTATATTTTATTATTTATTTTTTTTTTAGATGTGTTCGATTGGTATCAAGTTACTGAGGACGAAAGAATTTTGAATGTTGATAGGATTTTCGGTAAATTTAAATATTTTAATTTTTATGAAATTATTATTTTATTTAGAACCTATTATAATTAGCGACGATGATGATGTCGTATTTATTGGGCAAACTAATGCCCCAGTTTCCTGTAATGTTTTCAATAAACAAAGTAAATTTATTTTATTTTAGTATATTATTTTTTAAAAATCATTTTAGTGTTTAATGTTAACATGGATACCCCAATTAATAATGATGAGGAAAACAATATGGAAAATGCCCTCACTTCTATTGAGGAGAATAATGCCCTCACTTCTATTGAGGAGAATAATGCCCTCACTTCTATTGAGGAGAATAATGCCCTCACTTCTATTGAGGAGAATAATGCCCTCACTTCTATTGAGGAGGTAGCTGATGAGGAATCTGATTCCGATCAGGAATCACAATGTAAGCATTTATTTATTTTTATATTTCTTTAACAAAATTTTAAAATTTTCTTAATAACTTTTTTAATCAGTTGCATAAATCTTATTCGTAAAATTATTATGTTTTTTGAATTATTGTTATTGTAATTATGACGAAATTATGAAGAAAATACTATGATGGAAATTATAAAGAAATTACTATGATGAAAATGAAGAAAATACTATGATGAAACTATTATAACGAAAATGAAGAAAATTATGAAAATGTTATATTAAAATTATTATAATGAAAATAGAGAAAATTATGAAATTATTATTTTGAAATTATGCAAATGTTTAAAAAAGTGATTAAGAAACTATAGTTTTAAAATATTCCTTGTAGTTTGCAATGAGCAACTACATTAGTTAAAATAATAATAATAATAATAATGATAATAATAATAATGATAATGATAATAATATATCTTGTAGTCTGCAGTGAGCATGCAGCTACATATCTCTTTTATTATGATTGCCCCAATAAATGTAGTCTGCAGTCAGCATGCAGCTGCATCAAACTAATTATTTATTATGTATTAATTACAATCTTTAAATGTAATCTGCATGCAGCTGCGTCAAACTAAATATTTATTATGTAATAAATACAATCTTTAAATGTAGTCTGCATGCAGCTGCATCAGCTATTTATTTATTATGTAATAAATACAATCTTTAAATGTAGTCTGCATGCAGCTGCGTCAAACTAAATATTTATTATGTAATAATTACCCTTTATTAAATGTAGTCTGCAGTGAGCATGCAGCTGCATCAAACTATTTATTTATTATGTAATAAATACAATCTTTAAATGTAGTCTGCATGCAGCTGCATCAATAATAATGATAATAATGATAATAATAATAATAATAGTAATAATAATAGTAATAATAATAATAATAATAAAATCCCACATTTATAGTTTACAAGACTTTATTAATATAAATACAATTTCATGATTAATATTAATTGATAAATATAATTAACAGGCAAATTTTATCCACATTACTGCCAGGCTTCAACTGGTCACTCAAATTTATGTCACAAAGTGATGAAAAAATATTATGGTCGTAAATTTTATGGCATCAAGTACTATATATGCCCAATATGCGAGACTTCCCATAGCATTAAATATTTAGAGTTTTACAGTATACATAAATCCCATTTAAATCAGTTCTCTTTAAATAAAAAGGATTTATTTAACAAACTACGAAATACTGCAAAACCTATAATTAAAACTAATGTAAATAATACAAAACCTGTAAATAATAATACAAAACCTGTAAATAATATTACAAAACCTGTAATTAAAACTAATACAAATCATGTAAATAATATTACAAAACCTCTAATTAATAATGTTATTAATGTAAATAATAATTTAAAAAGACCTGCTGTTAGTATTGGGTCTGATGCTCCCTCTAAAATTAATAAATTAGAACAAATAACTGTGGTTAATAATATTCAAGTAGGTGGTTCAGTCGATATTGACGATGAACCTGAAATCGAAATTGATTTTAAGGGGGTTCGAAAGAATCTAAGATTTAATGTAGAAAAGGATAACATTGTTCAAATAACGATAACCGATAAAATCGTTAATAAGTTAAATCATGAAATAAACAGAATGGGGTCGGTGAAAATACAATTCTCTGTATTGATTCAATTTGAAAAAGATGGTGAAATTAAAGATAATTTCTTCTCGAATAGGGCAGAGGCTTTTTCAGATAGTTTTCTAAGTGAGGGGGTTCACAAATTAAATAATAAAATAGAAAAATTCACATATTTGGGTAGTGGATGGCGGGTTGTTAAAATCAAAGAAATAGATTTTATATTAACAAAATTTACACATATGAATAGGCTAGCTGGACATAGTTATATCCCCACCCCATCATCTTTAAAATCTAAAAATGCAATAGTAAACGTTAAAAACACTGATGATATGTGCTTTATATATAGTATTTTAGCACTTTTAAAACGTAATGTAGTACATAGTCATAGGTACCGTGTTAGTTCCTATGAAAATTATCTTGACGAGATAAATTTTGACCCCATTTCCGACTGTCCAATGAAACTATGTGATATTCCTAAATTCGAGATGAAAAATAAGGATTTAAATTTAGCAATAAATGTTTTAACTTATAGAACGACCCCTGCTAAGCCTTTTGAAAATATAGTTGACGATAATTATATTCCACATCATCCTCAATTGGATATAATTCACCGATCTAAGGTTATAGGTGGTGAACCCTTATACTTACTTTATTGGAAGATGGTGATAATTTTCATTACACCGCAGTTTTTAATTTGCAAAGACTAATGAATTGTCGTTCTAACAATGAATGCGGCGTTAGACTTCAAGTGAACTGGTGCCCCCATTGTCTTAACGGATTTAGACTTAAAAATGCATTTGATATTCACGTTGCCTTATGCATTAAAAACCAGATAGGAACAACTCTATACACGCTACCTAAAGAGAAAAATTTAATTTTTCAAAATTATGCGAAAACCATAACCCCGCCATTCGTGATATATGCAGACTTTGAATCAATTTTACCGGGGGATATAATACACCATCAAAAGCATTTGCCAATAACAGCAGGTTTATTATTAATAAATAATTATAATAACTCCAAATTTTATTATGAGTTTGTTGGGGATGATTGCATTTTATCTTTCTTGCGTAAGGTGGAGGAAATTGCTATGACAATTGTCCTGCCATATTACGAAATTAATGGGAAAAAGCCCATGCAAACCTTGTCTTTCGCTGAAGAGCGGGCCTTTCGTGATTCCAGAACCTGCTACCTTTGTAAAAAATTTATTAGAAATAGAGTTAGGGATCATTGTCACTTTTCAGGTAAGTATCTTGGTGCTGCCTGTAGGAAATGTAATGTTTCTCGACGAATTCAGAAACAGTTACCTGTGGTTTTTCATAATTTGAGGGGGTATGATCTCCATCATATTTTGAAGTATGGTTTGAATAATTTTCCTTCTTGGGAATTAAATATTATTCCGACCACTACTGAGAAATTCATCTCTCTTATCGCGTACATTAACAAATTGTCTGTTCGTTTTATTGACAGCATGCAGTTTGTTAATTCATCTTTAGCAAAAGCGGTTAAGACTCTTTCCGATCTGCCTTTAACTTCTTCTGTTTTCGATGGCGCAATTGTTCGAGCCAAAGGTATCTTTCCTTATGACTTTGCCACATCTCTTGAGGTTCTGGAATCGACTCTTGAATTGCCACCTATCTGGGATTGTGTATCTAATGATGAATATGCATTAGCCCAAGTTATTTGGACTCAGCAAAACTGCAATAACATGTTAGATTACATGTTAACTTACCTTAAATTAGATGTGTTTCTCCTCGCAGACTATTTCCAACAATTCCGTGCAAAGGCCATTGCTTACAATGGTCTTGAGCCTCTTAATTTCTATGGCATTCCCGGTATGTCATGGGCCTCTGCGCTTATGACATTAACGGAACCCATTGAACTTTTGCAGGACATGGAAATGTTTAATTTCTATGAAGGAGGGATACGGGGTGGGTTAACATTTGTTAACAAACATTATGTTGCAAGTTCTGAAGACACAGAACTCTTGTATATTGATATTAATAACTTGTATGGTTGGGCCTTAAGCCAAAATCTGCCTTATGCTGACTTTGTTTGGGTGTATGATGATCTTGATTCTGTCTTGAATGAATGTATGAATGCTGATATCGATAACCTTCCATATGGTTATACTATGGAGGTAGATATCGATATACCTGATTGTTTGCATGACTTTCTGAATGATTTTCCGCTTGCTCCAGAAAAGATGTGCCCGCCAAATTCTAAAGTTGAGAAGCTGATGCTCACGCATTGGCCGAAGAAGAACCATGTTCTTCATTGGCGACTTCTCAAGTTGTATATAGAATTGGGGGCTATTATTAAAAATGTACATAGAGCAATCAAATTTAAGCATGCACCCATTTTTAAATCTTACATAGACAAAAACACTAATTTGAGAGCCAATTCTACATGTGAGCTGCACAGAGATCTATACAAATTATTTAATAATAGTCTGTATGGGAAATCCGTAGAAAACCTTAAAAAACGGATGAATTTGAGGCTATGCAATTCAGCTGAAAAGATGATTGTATATGCTTCAAAGCCGACTTTCAAGAAATCTATCAAAATTGATGATGACTTGATTGCTGCACATCTCAATAAGGATTCTATATGTTTAGACAGGCCTAGTTACATTGGCCAAACGGTGCTAGACCTGTCTAAACTGAGGATGTACCAGTTACAGTATATAGAATTGGCTAAATATAGAAATGAATTTAAATGTGAGATAAATATCGTTGCCGGCGATACTGACTCCTTTTTTCTTGAGGTTAGGCACTGTAAGCTTGACACTCTTTTGCCGGCAATGATTCGTGACAATCTTTTAGACACTTCCAACTATGACCCTGCACATCCCTTATACTCTAGAAACCTTGATTCTGTGATAGGTAAATTTAAAGATGAAAGTAAAGGTCTAGGGTATAAGGAATGGGTTTTCTTAAGACCCAAGTGCTATAGTTTGTTAGGGGCTAAAGATCATTTAAAAGCAAAAGGAGTCCGGTTAATAGGTACAGAAATTAGGCACGATTCATATTTAGAATGCTACAATAACAACGTAGTATTTTCTGTGCCACAAAGTAAGATAGGGACGCGGAACCATCAATTGTACACATTTAAAAACAATAAAATCGCGTTGACAAACAACGACGACAAGCGGTTTTGGGTGGGGAAAAATTCCAGTCTCGCATTTGGTCATTATTTAGCACTAGATGACATAAATGATGATCAAATATTTGAAGAAGTTGGGCCACTATTTGGAGGATTAAGTCCAGATTTTGTTTCTGGTGATGAGGAAGTGGGTCCACTTTTCAATGGTTTAAGTCCAGATTTCGATTCTGGTGATGATCCTAATGATGAAATTGATATTGACGATGTACAATTGAGTGACGAAATCGATATTGATGATGTACAATTGAGTGACGAAATTGATATTGATGATGTATAATTGAGTGATTAAGCGATTTTAATATCTTTTTCCTGTGATAAATTAATATAACTTTGTAAAAACATTGATTTGTGTTGATTTTTATTAATGAAAAGTTTTCGTATTTCTTTCTATGGATAAAAATCATTATATTGTGTAATATTATTAAACATTCCTTAAGTGTTTAAACATAGAAAGTATATTAAAAATTGTTTTATTATTGAAAACTAGTAATGTTGTCACTATGGATTAGGACTTTGTTTTGAACCATTAAAAGAATTTAAATTTTTATAAAGTTTTATTTAATTTGATAATACTGTTCATATTTACTTTAGTTTGCAGTGAGCATGTAACTAAATATCTTTGAAAAAAATAATAATAATAATATGAACAGTACCCCTGTGACTTGTTGAGTGTGAGTAGTACCCTTGTGTGCAGTACCCATAGGGGGACAAAATATTTTGTCGGATAGACTAGGAGTATATAATAATAATAATAATAATAATAATAATAATAATAATAATAATAATAATAATAATAATAATAATAAAACTTAGAAACTAAAAACTTAGAAAATAATAATTATTTTAATAAATGACCTTGAAAAATTAAATGACCTTGAAAAATTAAATGACCTTGAAAATAAAATGATTACTTAATTAAAACAAAAAATTAAATTTAAAAAAAAATGACCTTGACCTTGAAAAATTAAATGACCTTGAAAATTAAATGACCTTGATGAGTCATATGTCTTTTATTAAAATTTGACCTTGACCTTAAAAATTAAATGACCTTGAAAAAAAAAACGATTACTTAATTAAAACAAAAAATTAAATTTTAAAAAAAATGACCTTGACCTTGAAAAATTAAATGACCTTGAAAATTAAATGACCTTGGATGAGTCACGCGACCTTGAAATGACCTTGATGAGTCATATGTTTTTGTTTAAAATTTGACCTTGACCGTGACCTTTTATTAAAAATTTGGCCTTAACCTTGAAAATTAAATGACCTTGAAAAATAAATGACCTTGAAAAATAAATGACCTTGAAAATAATATTTTGAAAAATAAATGGCCTTGAAAAATGGTCTCGGGAAAACGTTAATAACTTTGCCGATGTTAATGATATTAATAATATTTATATATCATTAGATAGATCTTACACTAAGCTTCAAAATAAGCTATCGATTAATAAATTCGGATAATGGGAACGATAACTTTTGGGATGGAAAAAAGTAGGAGCCCGCCCGGCCACTTAATAATATTTTGAATAATAATAATAATTTAACTTTGAAAATGGTCTCGGGAAAACGTTAATAACTTTGTCAATATTAATGATGATGATACCTTCCATGGCTCATTCGAAAGGTCTTGGACTGCGCTTTAAGATGAGGTATCGTTCAATAAAATCTGTTGGCGGGAACATTAATTTTTGGGATGAAAAAAAGTAGGAGCTCGCCCGGCCAATTAATTAAAACAAAAAATTAAATTAAAAAAATAAATAAATGACCTTGACCTTTTATTTTTAAAAAAAAAAATTTCCCGGGGGGGGGGAGGGGGTATATGTGGCCGGGCGGTGACCTGGCCGGGCGGTGACCAATCATACTACTTTCATCTTTCAACATAATCATTATATCTTTCAAATACATTTTCAACATTCAAAAAATCCTTTATTTTAAAAACAAATTTTCAAAATTACCAAAATATCCCTTTTTAAACAAAACTCGAAAACTCGAAAAAAATCATTTAAAAAACATTAAACTTACCAAAAATTCAAAATCTATTGCCCACGCCTGTGTGCGCACACACAAATAAACACAATTAAAAAAAATGCGCACACAGACGCGATAATTAACCTCAAGATTGACCACAATTAATTCGCGCCAAATACGGGAATGAGGAAAACCCGAGGTAAAAGGGAACCCGGCTGTAAATTAAATACAGGAAAAATTACCATAAAATAAATGAATTATCCGAATGTTTGAAAACTTCAAATGGAAGATAAATTAGGTTAGTGTGGGAAGCCCGGAGAAAGAGATGCCCAAAACTTGACAATCAGTTCGAGTTGGTTAGAATTTAATTACATGCCAGTATAAAAAGATCAAGCAAGTCAACAGAATTGCCAGTTAGGTGAAGAGAAAATATTAGTGAAAGAAATGCGATTTGAATTCCAGAACTTAGAGATAGTTAAATCAAGTTGAGTCTTAGCATAACAGAAAGAGAGATCTCCCATTGGAAGACTTATGCCTACGCCAGGTTAAAAGTGTTATTGATAATTGTGTAGAATAAAACGTGTTATTAAAAGTGGTGCCAAGTGAAATTGTTGTATTAAAGCGTGTCGATAATAAAAGTGATATTGTGGTGATTTTGAAGAAACGTTATTGTGTTGGGTCCTATATATTTAACTAAGGACACTGAGGAGTCAGATATTGATACCGACTTTCATAATTACTCAACACATATATGTTAAGATAACTTTTTCTGGTCAATTATATCTGTAATATTGCAACCACAGTGAACATAAAAGTAATTATTGTTGCATGTGTTTTGATCGTGTTTTCCTAAAGAAAGAGCAAGAACCTTTTAAAATTTTATGTCTAATTTCAAGTTTACATTTTGTGGTAATTGACTTTGATTCAAATTAAAGCCAGGAGCTACAAAACGTAAAAAGGGTAATTTTTCTTTAAGTCCACAAGATCAATTCAGCAAGTGAATGTGAACATTGACACTAGGAAGTAAATATTTTGGCATGATCTATGAAATCTAATTCTAAAGATGAACACCTTGAAAACACTAGCAATTGATGGTTTTCTAACATCCTTAATTCCATATTCCATAGAACTAGACAAGTATTCTTTGAATTGCCGGTATAATTTAAAATGTATAACATTTAAAAATAGAGTATGTAACATATAGTTACTTGGAACTACATATACACTGTTAGCCAAATCCTTTTTATCTTTATCTACGACTTCAAATATAATTATTTCGTTTGAGAACCATTAATATAAAATTCAACATTATTTCTCAGACCCAGTAATTGAATTCATAGGAAAACATCTTCAAATATTTCATTTACTACTTGAGGAGACCGGCGATCAAAAATACATAATAAAAGTTGTATGAACCATTCGTAAGCCGACCTCAAAAACATGACAACCGTCAACAAAACGGCATAAACACAGTCGAGCAGAATATAGTCTAATCTTTTCTTTGGACTATAGTCAGAGCCCCTTAGTCGCATGGTGTATTTTTATAATAAGGAAATGATAATGTTGATTTTTAAGTTCAAAAATGTGCAAAATGAATTATTTGTAGGTACAGAGATATATATTGTCTGGGCCATTACATTTCTTGATTTTATTTTGGATAAAGTTTTCTAAAACCAATTTTAATTTTTTGTTTAAATTAAATAGTTCAATTCATGCTCAGAACTTTTTACCGCGATATAAAAATGGAAAATATTTTAAATTTATTTTGATAAATATCTCAAAAATATGGAATTATAATATCTTCTCTTTGATGTTGATATTTAGAAAATGTTCTTCTATTGTAACATTTCATCATAAATATACTTGATTGTAATAAATAATGTTTAATGTTGACTTATTTTTGTTATTGAAATAACTGAGATCATTTTATAAATGAGCAATAACCTATTTTTATGGTATTTATAATGACACATTTACTATTCCGTTATAAATATCATCATATGACATATGACTGATACTAAAATCTTATTTTTGGTTCTCAACTTTGAAAACATTTGTTATCTAAATGAACTCACCTTGTGAGAACCATAAATTTGAGATTTACCAACATACTTTAAGTAGTGATTTTAATCCTAAACCCGATAGAGTAGTCAACCAAATTTTTATTAAAATACAAGCATGAAAAATACATTGATGAAGGATCCTACAAAATAATAACAATCTGTATCGGTATGTTCCTACTACAAAATAGACCCAGAGTCAATTCTTACCTAAAGGGTGGAATAATATGCTTTCTTTATAAATGCCTAAAGAATCATTCCATGCTAAATAATCATTGAATGTAAAAGTTCAAACATCAAACAAATTATATTGTAAAATCCATAAATAAATTTCGGAATGAAAGGAACGAAAAATTAATAATTATTTTATTTATAACATTTCTGATAAATTTACACAAAACTGTTTTAAACATCGCCAATGCTAGTAGATTTTTTATTTTAATCAAAACTCAATTTAATTTATTTATTTATTTTACTTTTATTTATGTACCAGTTGACAAATAACAAAAATCGCCATTCGTACATCTTTTTCACTATTTCGATAGCATCACTATCATCATCAGGTTAACTACATTCACTTGGAATGAATAACTATACAATATTGATAATTTATAAACAAATTATTAAATCTATAAAGTTTTAAATTATAAATAACAATTTTAGATAATTATTTTCAAAAATAATTTTCAACAAACAATTATTTTTCACTTTTAAAATTCTTTAAAAAATATTATTTTAATTATTTTTTTAATTAGTTAACATAACTATTATTCAATCTACATCAACATACACACACTTAATTAAAAACATTCAACACACACGTATTCACTGCATTCTGCACATTGATTTTAGGATTAAAAGTTCTTATCAATAATGCTTCACATATCACACTCTCAAAACAATTATCAAAATTTTTTGATAAGATTTTAAAATCCGATATTTTTAATTCTCTCATACAGACTTTATTATGATCCTTAATATTGGACACTCCCTTCGGTCGACAGTGTTTTTGAACTCGGGTACAGAGATGACGGGAAGTCTCTCCAATGTATGTGGTATTACATCCATTACATATAAATTGATAAACGAGGTATGGACACAATCCAACCGGAGTTTGAGATTTACTAATAAACATACTACGTACTTTGCACGATTTCAAAACAATTCTATAATTCAATTTACCCAGCTATTTACCTATCTTTCTTTTGAAATCTTTATATCCTTCAGAATACGACAATACCATCGTATATTTTAACTCATCTTGTTTGTTAGTATCAATACTGTTATTCTCTACATCATTCGACATATCAATCAATATTTATTCATGCATACTACGATCCTTAGCATTATTCATGCATTTATCAACCGTCTCTATCAACATTAACAACAAAAACCGTTTTGAGTTGCCATTCTTCATCAGTGATTCAACTAATTTATCTACAATTTTTACTGAGTTTTTAAAAGTGGAAGATAATCACCATGATCGATAAACTAATCCTTTCACCATATTTCTCTTATATTTAAATTCCAAAACCTTTCTGAGTAGTATAGAGGCAGGTATCTGTTGGTTTTCTTTAAATTTGATTATCATATTGTTAATCTTTTCGTTTAATTAATAAGTCAAGAAACGCTATGAAGGAATCCTTCTCAGTTTCACATGTGAATACAATGTTCTTATGCAATTCATTCGTGTAATGCAAAGATGGTTTTACATGTACATTATTTTTAAATATCAGAAAAATATCATCAACATACCTTTTATACACAATTGGTTTTTCATATTGAAAGAAGCAATTTTCTTTTCTAAACTTGCTAAAAATATAGCCGTCACAGTTTTTGCGAAGTGAGAACACATAACAATTCCATCAATTTGTTCATACGATTAATTATTAAAAAGAAAATTAACTTTTGGAGTTACAAACTCTAAAAGCTTCCTAAATGTACTTCCATCACACATATCATGCGCATCATTTTTTTTTCATTCAATAATTCACAACATAAATCAATTGTTTCTTTCAACGGAACATTAGTAAATAAACTACATACATCAAACGAAACCATATACTCATTAATATTATTTTTATTTATTTGTTCTATACATGATGCAAATTCAAAACTGTCCTTATATTCAAACTCATATTTTATTTAGGGTTTTAATAATCCATCCAAATACTTTCGCTATTTTATATTGAGTTGTTCCAATCATAGATAAAACAGGTCTCATTGGAACTCCGTCTTTATGAACTCTTGGAAGTCCGTATAATTTAGCCGGCTGTGAACCTTTTGCATGAATTAATTTTGCTACCTCTTTATTATTATGATTATTCTTAACCCAGTCACACAAAATATTTTTCACAATTACTTCATCCTTTAGAGGCGACAATCTCCTATTTTTCGAAACTTATCCATTTTTAAAAATTGAGAACCTGGTAGTCCTTCATTTAATTTATTCACATAAACATCACAGTCCAGAATCACTAACTTTATCAAAATCACTATCTTTATCAAATTTACAGACATTATCTTTCTTGACAAAGTTCTTCAGTACCAAAAAATCCTTAATATGTTTTTATTTTTATCAACATATTCAATCGTACTTGCACTAAGCATATTTTTTACCTAAAGTAAATCAATGTCCTTATTTGACTTACATATATTATAAAAAACACATTCAATTTTTGCAAGCAATTTATTTTCATCAATCCTATTTTTTATGCAATGGTTAGGACCATATTTTAAAATACGCAACTCATCATTAGATAAAATTTTCTTGCTCATATTAATCACAGTTTTCTCCACATTAAATTTAGAAACAACAAACAAATACAAATTTTGATAATTGTTTTGAGCATGTGATATGTGAAGCATTATTGATAAGAACTTTTAATCCGGAAATCAATGCGCAGAATGCGTTGAATACATGTGTGTTGAATGTTTTGAATTAAGTTTTTTGTATGCTGATGTATATTGAATAATAGTTATGTTCAAAAATAATTAAGAGAATTTGAAAAATAAAGAAAGGGTTTGTTTTAAAATAATTATTTAAAATTTAATAATTTTCTATCTTTATTATGATTATTTTATATTATTATTATTATTATTATTATTATTAT